>OW964828.1:30565822-30741075 GCA_943142095.1 Ophonus ardosiacus | reverse complement strand
GGCTCCGCCGATAGTATTTATTATTAGTTTTACGTACGTCCAATCCGTCTAGGAACAATTTAAACGCAAAGTGCTAACGCCAAGGGTATTTCAAAATATTTTTTCCCGTCCACCCAAACAGCCAACGCAACCTGCCCACCCAAACTGCTCACGCAACCTGCCCACCCAAAATGCCCACGCAACCTGCCCATCCAAACTGCCCACGCACCCTGCCCACCCAAACTGCCCACGCACCCTGCCCACCCAAAATGCCCACGCAACCTGCCCAACCAAACTGCCCACGCACCCTGCCCACCCAAACTGCCCACGCCCCCTGCCCACCCAAAATGCCCACGTAACCTACCCACGCAATCTGCCCACCCAAAATGCCCACGCAACCTGCCCACCCAAACTGCCCACGCAACCTGCCATCCCAGAATGCCCACGCAACCTGCCGACCCAACCTGCCCACCCAAAATGCCCACGCAACCTGCTCACTCAAACTGCCCACGCAACCTGTTTTGACATTTCTGCATGACAGCCCTTGACATTACCTTTCATTTGATACCAAACACGACATGGTTCTGACAACTTTAAGCAAAAAACAAAAGCCGATCGAGCTGTCTAATTTTTGACATTTCTGCATGACAGCCCTTGACGATACCTCTCATTTGATCCCAAACACGACATGGTTCTGACAACTTTACGCGAAAAACAAAAGCCGATCAAACTGTCACATTTTTGACACTTCCGCATGACAGCCCTTGACGTTACCTTTCATTTGATACCAAACACGACATAGTTCTGACAACTTTAAACAAAAAACAAAATCCGTTCGAGCTGTCAAATTTTTGACACTTCTGCATAGCAGCCCTTGACGTTACTTTTCATTTGATACCAAACACGACATGGTTCCGACAACTTTATGCCTAAAACAAAAGCCGATCGAGCTTTCAAAATTTTGACATTTCTGCATGGCAGCCCTTGACGAACCCTCTCATTTAATACCAAACACGACATGGTTTTAAAAACTTTAAGCAAAAAACAAAAGCCGATCGAGCTGTCAAAGTTTTAACATTTCTGCATGGCAGCCCTTAACGAACCCTCTCATTTGATACCAAACACGACATGGTTCTAACAACTTTAAGCAAAAAACTTAAGCCGATCGAGCTGTCAAAATTTTGACATTTCTGCACGACAGCCCTTGTCGATACCTCTCATTTGATACCAAACACGACATGTTTCTGACAACTTTATGCAAAAAACAAAAGCCGATCGAGCTGTCAAATTCTTGACATTGGAATATTTGGTTTTTACTTAGTTACTTATGGGATGTGTGGCAACACTTTGGAAATGTACATGAATCACGGACATGAACCTTCAAAAATTTTAATTTTTAACTATAATGTTTTAGGCTTTTTAAACTAACATGGAATAACCGTCCATTGCCATAATGTATGTTTATGAATTTAACTTTTTTCAAAATGTCCTTATTTTATAAATAATTCCATTTTAATGTTCTGATTGACATGTCAAAGAAACGTTCTTCGTCTTAAGTTTTTCAAAGAAGACTAAATTTTTGATTTCAAATTGTTTCAAAAAGCCAAAATACGACCTTTAAAAATATTTTACACAAAAATTATGCACCGTACAGAAAAATGACCTATTACCAGGAAATCAAGTTGAGTTATTCTCTACATCCCAGAAAAATTTTCATTAAAATCACTCGCACTCTTTAGTCTGTACAGGTGAATAAAATTTCCCCGATCGTCGTGATGAATTCAAATATAGATAGTGAATTAAATTATTTAGTATAAAAGACTTTTTTATTTGAAGAGATACGAGGTTGGTCAAATTAGAAAAATTGTGCCATTTTATATTAGAAAATTGGTCATGTAGACAAAATAAAAATTGTGTCAGCGGTTCCCAAAATTTGGGACAGAATATATATTTTTTTAATGGAACTATATATTTTTTATTATCTTATTGAAAAGAGTATTTTTTTCTCTTTCCAATAAGGTAATGTTGTTTATGTACAATTTTTTCAAATAAACGAGTTATTTACGTTTAAAGATAAAAATTATCTTTTATTAGTTTAGGTCAAGTAAACTATAGAAACAATTGTCTTTTATAAAATTATTATTTTATTAATTTATTTTACAGTAATAACAAAACAAAGAAAATATTAAAATTGAAAACCACAATTTGCTAACGCTAACTGTCATTTCGGATATATAAACGACTTATCTTTATGCAAACCAAACTCGACATAGTTCTGCTAACTTTATGTAAAAAAAAAAACAAAAGCCGATCGACCTGTCAAATTTTTGACACTTCTACATGCAGCCTTTAACAATACCTCTCATTTCATACCAAACACGACATGGTTCTGACAACTTTATGCAAAAAACAAAAGCCGACCGAGCTGTCAAAATTTTGACGTTTCTGCACGGTAGTCCTTCACCGTCCCTCCCATTTGATACCAAACTCGACATGGTTCTGACAACTTTATGCAAAAACCAAAAGCCGATCGAGCTGTCAAAATTTTGACACTTCTGCATGGCAGCCCTTAACGATACCTCTCATTTGATACCAAACTCGACATGGTTCTGACAACTTAATGCAAAAAACAAAAGCCGGACAAGCTGTCAAAATTTTGACATTTCTGCATTGTAGCCCTTGACGATCCCTCTCATTTGATACCAAACTCGACATGGTTCTGACAACTTTATGCAAAAAACAAAAGCCGATCGAGCTGTCAAAATTTTGACACTTCTGCATGGCAGCCTATAACGATACCTCTCATTTGATACCAAACTCGACATGGCTCTGATAACTTTATGCAAAAAACAAAAGCCGGCCGAGCTGTCAAAATTTTGACATTTCTGCATGGTAGCCCTTGACGATCCCTCTCATTTGATACCAAACTCGACATGGTTCTAACAACTTTATGCAAAAAACAAAAGCCGATCGAGCTGTCAAATATTTGACACTTCTGCATGGCAGCCCTTAACGATACCTCTCATTTGATTCCAAACTCGACATGATTCTGACAACTTTATACAAAAAACAAAAGCCGACCGAGCTGTCAAAATTTTAACATTTCTGCATGTTAGCCCTTGACGATCCCTCTCATTTGATACCAAACACGACATGGTTCTGACAATTTTAAGCAAAAAACAAAAGCCGATCGACCTGTCAAATTTTTGACGCTTCTGCATGGTAGCCCTTAACGAACCCTCTCATTTGATACCAAACTCGACATGATTCTGACAACTTTATACAAAAAACAAAAGCCGACCGAGCTGTCAAAATTTTGACATTTCTGCATGGTAGCCCTTGACGATACTTCTCATTTGATACCAAACACGACATGGTTCTGACAGCTTTATGCAAAAAACAAAATCCAATATTGTCATTTTTTTAAGTATTATTGATTGGCAACATGTCTTATTTTACTTTATAAAAATGTGCAATATTGATATTATTGTACAAACTTCACATTAATGGAATGGAATTAGGAATATTGATTTTTCTACTTAGTTATTTATGACAAGTTTGGCAGCACTTTCCCTTCTAGTTATATTCCATATTTAAGTACGAAATTCATATTAATGCATTTAGGAATATTTGTTATTTACTTTGATACTTATGGCAAGTTTGGCAACACTTACTCGTCTAGTTATATTTAAAATTTACTATATTTTTATTGGTAGTATGGAAATTATTAATGGACTAACTTCACAGTAATACAGTTAGGAATATTTGTCACTTAGTAACTTATGTCATGTTTTGTAACACTTGTGTACCGACTTCACATTGATCTTGTTAGGAATGTTACTTATGGTAAGTTTGGCAACACTTACTCGTCTAGTTATATTTAAAATTTACTATATTTTTATTGGTAGTATGAAAATTATTAATGCACTAACTTCACAGTAATACAGTTATGAATATTTGTTTGTCATTTAGTTACTTATGTCATGTTTGGTAACACTTGTGTACCGACTTCACATTGATCTTGTTAGGAATATTACTTATGGCACGTTTGGCAACACTTACTCGTCTAGTTATATTTAAAATTTACTATATTTTTATTGGTAGTATGGATATTACTTATGTCATGTTTGGTAACACTTGTGTACCGACTTAACATTGATCATTGTTAGTAATATTTATTTTTTACTTAGTTACTTTGGCAATACTTTCAAAATGCACACGAACCTTCAAAAATTATAATTTTTAAATATAATGTTTCAGGCCCTTTTAGCTAGTGTGGAAAATTGCCATTGCCATAGTTTTTGTTTATGATTTGAACTTCTTTCAAATTGTCCTCTTTTCATAAATATTTCCATTTAAAGGTTCTGATTGACATTTCACAGAGATCTTCGTCTTAATTTTTTTCATGGAAGACTAAGATATTTTATTTCTCTTTTTGTTTCAAAAACCCAAAATTCCACCTTTAATAATGATTTACTCGGAAACTATCCGACCTACAGAGAAATGACCCATTACGAGGATGATGAACACAACAATTTCCAACAAATTAAAACAAATTTCACAAAAATTCCTCGAACCGTTTAGGCTGTAGCGTTACTTAAATTCTGGCCGATGCTCGAGATGAAAGAATAGATAGTGAATGAAACCGTTTAGTATAAGGACTCGCGAAATCTCGGCTACGCCGAGCTCTCCTTAGAGAGATAGTGTTTTATGATAGTCTATACGTTTTTCCAATCCGTCTAGGCAAACTTGAAACTCAAAGTGCTAACACTGTCTTTTTGGATATACAAACGACTTATCTTTATGCATAAAACAAAAACCGATCGAACTGTCAAATTTTAGACAAATCTGCATGGCAGTCCTTGACGATACCTGTCATTTGACACCAAACTCGACATGGTTCTGACAACTTTATGCAAAAAACAAAAGCCGACAGAGCTGTTAAAATTTTGATATTTCTGCATGTTAGCGCTTGACGATTCCTCTCACTTGATACCAAACACGACATGGTTCTGACAACTTTATTCAAAAAACAAAAGATGATCGACCTGTCAAATTTTTGACACTTCTGCATCGCAGCTCTTAATGATACCTCTCATTTGATACCAAACTCGACATGGTTCTGAAAACTTTATGCAAAAACCAAAAGCCGACCAAGCTGTCAAAAGTTTGACATTTCTGCATGGTAGCTCTTAATGATACCTCTCATTTGATACCAAATTCGACATGGTTCTGACAACTTTATGCAAAAACCAAAAGCCGACCGAGCTGTCAAAATTTTGACATTTCTGCATGGTAGCCATTGACGATTCCTCTCATTTGATACCAAACTCGACATGGTTCTGACAACTTTTTGCAAAAAACAAAAGCCGATCGAGCTGTCGAAATTTTAACATTTCTGCATGGTAGCCCTTGACGATACCTCTCATTTGATACCAAACACGGCATGGTTCTGACAACTTTATGCAAAAAACAAAATCCGATATTGTCATTTTTTTAAGTATTATTGGTTGGCAACATGTCTTATTTTACTTTATAAATATTGGCAATATTGATATTATTGTACGAACTTCACATTAATGCAGTTAGGAATATTGATTTTTTTACTTAGTTACTTATGACAAGTTTGGCAGTACTTTTTTGTATAGTTATATTCCATATTTACTATATATTCATTGGCAATACTGTAGTTAAAGTACGAAATTCAGATTAATACATTTAGGATTATTTGTTATTTACTTAAGGCAAGTTTTTCAACACTTAACTCGGCTAGTTATATTTAATATTTACTATATTTTTATTGGTAGTATGGAAATTATTAATGGACTAACTTCACAGTAATACAATTTGGAATATTTGTTTGTCACTTAGTTACTTATGTTATGTTCGATAACACTTGCGTACCGACTTCACATTGATCTTGTTAGGAATATTTATTTTTTACTTATACCATGTTTGGCAACACTTTCGAAATGCACAGGAACCTTCAAAAATTATAATTTTTAAATATGTTTTAGGCCTATATTACCATGTCAAGTTCATGATTGACGTAACACATTTTTGACACATGACATCTAATATTTACCTAACCAAACTACATATTTTTAAATGTCAAATAATTACATTTTCTAAAACATTAGTTTAAAGCCATTACTCATAAATGATATATTTGTTTATTTTTACCTTTAACCAATCTGTATTTAATTTTTCGAAATCTATCTCTTGCTTTTAAAGATACCATTTGCAGTTCATCTTCAACTTGTCAAATTTGATACATGTCACTAAAGACTTATCAAGAGTCACAGATGTCATCGGTTTTCGTCTTAAAATTTTTAACGAGGACTTCGATGCATTGCGGGATGCGGTAAGATTTCCACTTTTAATGAACAATATATAATTTTTTTAATTTGTTTGCATTAGATGTCTTGTTATAAGTTATAAGTAAAATAATTATGCCACCAAACGGATATTTTTCTAGCATTTTATAGTGAAATAATAACTAGAAAAGTGTTTATTGCAACAAAGAATATTTTGATTATAGCTCAAGAATATTGATTACTAAGGAATCTTGTAATGAATTTTGCGAAGAGTTAAATGCTTGATTTATAATTCTGAAATCTTAGTTAGACAACTTTAATTTTCCTTTCTGTCGGTTTTGAATTTCCCTGATTTACTATTAAAATTTAGTAGAAGAAAGTAAAAGATATATCTTCTCAAACGCACAATTTTCTGGCATTGTTCTTTTGCTTACAATAATTGCAAAATTGTTGTTTACAACAAAGATAATATTGATTATTGTAATCAATGAAAATTTAAATTCCTCAGAATTCAAATGTAAAGTATATTGATTTTAAACCAAAATTTAAATATTCGTACATTTCAATTATAAACTATTTAACACCTACCTTTGTTAAAATGTAGCAACATTTTTAGGTGCTTCATTAATGGCCGTTTGCACCAGTTTCCCTTAAATATTAAGTACACCTTAAGAATAAAAATTCGTTGCACCAATTGTTAAGGGTACCTTAACTTACAAATAGGTACCCTTAAGTTAAGCGCAAGTTTGTCTTCCCCTTAAGGACCCCTTAATTCTAAGATGCACTTGATCGCAATTATTCTACAAATGTCACGAGACATTTGTGTTTTTGATAGCTGGTTGATATTAATTTATAAAATGGAATTAGAGCTAAATATTATAGAAGATGATGATATTTTGGAGTTAGAGATGTAAGAATTTGTGGAAAATCGAATTCTGCGACAAATTTATGAGAGAGCTAATTATTTTTACCCATTTGAACTAATTTTTTTTAAACGTTTTCGTCTAAGAAAAAATACCGTACTAGACTTAATAAGAAGCATTGAACATGAATTGGAATTCCCTTATAATTTGTACATATTTTATGTTCCTCATAAAATTATTTTTGAAATAACTTTCTTCAGGAATAATTGCGTGTCACCAATTAATGAAAAACTGATGACTCTACGATATTACGCAACAGGAAGTCTTTTAGTGTTGCCGATTTTGGTGTTAGTGGGATGCATACTTTAAAATTTTATGAATTCACATCTCTCTTTTGCAATATATTTTCTTACTTTTTTGTTTTCGTAAAATTTCTGAAGAGAGCTTTTGGTTCTTTTGATATAATTTGACGAATTAAATTTATTTGTTATCTGAATCCATGCAGGTTCTTTGTCCTTCCAAGTTATTGTGTCAGTTTTTTACACTCAATTATGTGTTTATATTCATTAATAATATTTAGGATCAACATTTTTTCTTCCTCAGTATAATTCGGTGCGCGTTCTCTTATGGACATGGTTGGACGATTACAGATAATGAAAACAGCACTCAAAAAATTCAGAACACTGATACATATGTCATGTCACATTTGACATATAAGTTACTATATTTATACAATATGCAAAGTAAAAAAACACTAGAATTTCTCCTAAGTGACCTTTAGCTAAGCGACGATCAAACTGCAACCGTGCAAACGAATTAAGCTTAAGGGTACCTTAGAAATTAAGTACCCCTTTACTAAGCCGAATATTTAAGGGAAACTGGTGCAAACGGCCATAAGAGATATCTATAGTAATAGTACTAATTACCATTTCAATGGAACAATTAATTATAAAATACAACAATTATTTTCTATGTAAACCATTTGAAACTCGCAAAACCATTTGAATGATTTATTACAAAACTAACCTCACTTTACGTTACCTTTGTTAAATTTTATTCATAAAATAGGGTTTATAATTTCGCAATTTAACACATTATTGTCACTCATACATTCAAATATGAACAAAATTGGATATCTGGGTTTTTAAAATATAAATACACTCATCTCCGTTACTCAAAATTAATTAATGTAAGAGGTTAAATCGATTTCCTGAACCTAAAAAATATTTCATTTTATATAAATTGATTTTCAATACTTACAACGTAACTTATTTATTTTTTTCAAGCCTGTAGGTCTTTAAAATGATATGAAATACATTTTATTTCTTTTCATTTCAAAAATATTTACATTCGTAGGTTAATATGTTGACAAGTGTCAAATATGACGTTTCCAAGTGTCTGAAATCCACATGAACTACGGACATGAACCATCAAAAATTATAATTTTTAAATAAAATGTATTAGACCCTTTTAGCTATTGCGGAATAATTGCCCATTGTCATAGTTTATGTGTATGAATTTAACTTCTTTCAAATTGTCTTCATTTCATGAATAATTCCATTTAAATGTTCTGATTGACATGTCAAACAAACGTTCTTCGTCTTAAAATTTTCATGGAGGACTCAGATATTTTGTTTCAAAAAGCCAAAATTGCACCTTTAATAATCTTTTACTCAAAATCTATGCATCCTACAGAAAATTAGTCCATTACTAGGATAATGAAGACAAAAATTTCCTACAAATTGAAACAAATTTCATGAAAATTCATCGAACCGGTTAGACTGTAGCCTCACTTAAATTTTTACTGATGCTCATGATGAATTCAAATATATATAGAGAGATCCTCAAGCTACGCCGAGCTCTCCCTAGGGGGATAGTGTTTTATAATAGTCTATACGTCTTTCCAATCCGTCTAGGCACACTTGAAACTCAAAGTGCTAATGCTAACTGTCTTTTCGGATACACAAACTAATTATCTTTATGCATAAAACAAAAAATGATCTAGCTGTCAAATTTTTGACATATCTGCATGACAGCCCATGACGTTACCTCTCATTTGATACCAAACTCGGCATGGTTCTGACAACTTTACGCAAAAAACAAAAGCCGATGAAATTATCAAATTTTTGACATTTCTGCATGGCAGCCCTTGACGATACCTCTCATTTGATACCAAACACGACATGGTTCTGACAACTTTATGCAAAAAACAAAAGCTTACAGAGCTGTCAAAATTTTGATCTTTCTGCATGATAGCCCTTGACGTTCCCTCTCATTTGATACCAAACTCGACATGGTTCTGACAACTTTATGCATAAAACAAAAGCCGATCGACCTGTCAAATTTTTGACACTTCTGCATAGCAGCCCTTAACAATACCTGTCATTTGTTACCAAACTCGACATGTTTCTGACAACTTTACTCAAAAAACAAAAGCCTACCGAGCTGTCAAAATTTTGATATTTCTGCATGGTAGCCCATGACAATCCTTCTCATTTGATACCAAACTCGACATGGTTCTGACAACTTTATGCAAAAAACAAAAGCCGGTTAACCTGTCAAATTTTTGACACTTCTGCATGTTAGCCCTTGACAATCCCTTTCATTTGATACCAAACATGACATGGTTCTGGCAACTTTATGCACAAAACAAAAGCCGATCGACCTGTCAAATTTTTGACAATTCTGCATGGCAGCCCTTAACGATACTTCTCATTTGATACCAAACTCGACATGGTTCTGACAACTTTATGCAAAAAACAAAAGCTGATCGAGCTGTCAAAATATTGACATTTCTGTATGTTAGCCCTTGACGATCCCTTTCATTTGATACCAAACACGACATGGTTCTGACAACTTTATGCAAAAAACAAAAGCCAATCGACCTGTCAAATTCTTGACACTTCTGCATGGCAGCCCTTAATGATACATCTTATTTAATACCAAACTGGATATGATTCTAACTATTTTATGCAAAAAAAGCCGATCTAGCTGTCAAAATTTTGACATTTTTGCATAGTAACCTTTGACGATACCTCTCATTTGATACCAAACACGACATGGTTCTGTCAGCTTTATGCAAAAGACAAAATCCGATATTGTCATTTTTTAAATATTATTGGTTGGCAACATGTCTTATTTTACTTTATAAATATTGGCAATATTGATATTATTGTACGAACTTCACATTAATGCAGTTAGGAATATTGATTTTTTTACTTAGTTACTTATGACAAGTTTGGCAGCACTTTTTCGTCTAGTTATATTCCATATTTACTATATTTTCATTGGCAATACGGTAGTTAAAGTACGAAATTCAGATTAATGCATTTAGGAATATTTGTTATTTACTTTGTTACTTATAGCAAGTTTGGCAACACTTACTCGTCTAGTTATATTTAAAATTTACTATAGTTTTATTGATAGTATGAAAATTATTAATGGACTAACTTCACAGTAATACAGTTAGGAATATTTGTTTGTCACTTAACTACTTATGTCATGTTTGGTAACACTTGTGTAACGACTTCACATTGATCTTGTTAGGAATGTTACTTATGGCATGTTTGGCAACACTTACTCGTCTAGTTATATTTAAAATTTACTATATTTTTATTGGTAGTATGAAAATTATTAATGCACTAACTTCACAGTAATACAGTTAGGAATATTTGTTTGTCACTTAGTTACTTATGTTATGTCATGTTTACCTAACCAAACTACACATTTTGAAATGTCAAAAAATTACAATTTTTAAAACATTGGTTTAAAGCCATTACTCATAAATGATATATTTGTTTCTTCATACCTTTAACGAATCTGTATTTAATTTTTCGGAATGTATCTCCTACTTTTAAAGATAATACCATTTGAAGTTCATCTTCAACTTGTCAAATGTGACACATGTCACCAATGACTTATCAAGTGTGACAGATGACATCGGTTTTCGTCTAAAAATTTTTAACGAGGACTTCGATGCATTGCGGGATGATTGTTTCCACTTTTAATCATTTTTGAGTCAAAAACTACCATTGGAGCACTTCTTTCTGTTGCCATTTGATCAAAATATATAGTTTGAACAGATATCTATCGTTATGGCCCTCTCAGCAGATCTACTGTTAGCGATTCAAGCTTGATTTATGGGGGGTAAAGGACAGGTACATATTAAATGGTTTCCTATTTCACTTTACTTTATTTTGTAATAATGAAACACATTTTTTTTAAATAAAATAAACATTTCTATTCCTGTTGCTTCTTGCGGCAACATATCCGTTGCCATATGTAGTGCTATCCAACTGGGCCCGGTCTACCACAGGCTTAGTAAGGCAAAGCTATAACGGTAGAGAATTCTGTACAATTCTAACAAAATTCAAGCAGCAGTTCCAGTGTACATGTTAACTTTTGATTGAAGTTAAAATTTTGTAGGACGTAAGACATGCTATATTTTTCTCGAAACCGATCATGCCATTCTATTTGGACTACAATAATTAAGGCGGGAACATGTATCACTTATTTTTCACAAAAAATGGACATTTTTATTATTGTCTTTTAAGATAGGCTGTGTTTTTATTTTTGCTAACATTTTCCCAATGATGTTACTAACAATAGGATAATAATTTGTTCAGGGCCGCTTCGTACGGTTGGGCCGGTTATGCCCAGCACAAAAGCGACGATCATAATGAACGCTATTTCAAGACAAAAGTAAATTTAAACAAATCTCTTATTCGAAAAGAAAAAGTTAATATACACCTTACACAATAAGGTAATAGTAATGAACAATATTTTTTTTATTAATAATTTGTTTGCATTAGATGTTATAATGAATGAATTTTGCGAAGACTTAAATGCTTTATTTATAATTCTGAAATCTTGAGTGAGACAACTTTAATTTTCCTTTCTGTCGATTTTGAATTTCCCTGATTTACTATTAAAATTTAGTAGAAGAAAGTAAAAGATAAATTTTCTCAAACGCATAATTTTCTGGCATTGTTCTTTTGCTTACAATAATTGCAAAATTGTTGATTACAACAAAGATAATATTGATTGTTGTAATCAATGGAAATTTAAATTCCTCAGGATTCAATTGTAAAGTATATTGATTTTAAACCAAAATTTAATTATTCGTACATTTCAATTATAAACTATTTAACACCTACCTTTGTTAAAATGTAGCAACATTTTTAGGTGCTTCATTAAGAGATATCTATAGTAATAGTACTAATTACCATTTCAATGGAACAATTAATTATAAAATACAACAATTATTTTCTATGTATATGTAAACCATTTGAAACTCGCAAAACCATTTAAATGATTTATTACAACACTAACCTCACTTATCGTTACCTTCGTTAAATTTTATTCATAAAATAGGGTTTATAATTTCGCAATTTAACACATTATTGTCACTCATATATTCAAATGTATTGTTTCAAATAGTTAGTTTTTATTATTTGCTGCAGAGAAGTACACAAAATAATGATAAAAAAAAATTGTAACATAAATTGTGCTATATTGTAAAATATCTCGCATAAAGTTACAAATATCTTATTTCTGACTTGAAAATTGAATATCCCACACTGCATTTAAGTCGTATACAAACTTTTATTAATAACTAGGGAGTGATTTACAAATTATTTAAACTTTACGTTTACCGCAAAATTTCAAATTACTTTGTTGGCAACCAACTCTTCAATATCCGACATTTGTGCCATTTTGCTATGTAGGCTATTTTTTTCATTTCTTCTTACTCATACCTCCTTAACGATTAGATGTATCTTCAAACCATGAACAAAATTGAATTTCTGGGCTTTTAAAATATAAATACACTCATCTCCGTTACTCAAAATTAATTAATGTAACAGGTTAACTCGCTTTCCTAAACCTCAAAAATAGTTCATTTTGTATTAACTAATTTTGAATACTTACAACGTAACTAATTTATATTTACATGCATGCAGTTCTTTAAAATAATATTAAATACATTTTATTTCTTTTCATTTCAAAAATATTTACATACATATAGGTTAATATTTTGACACATGTCAAATATGACGTCTCACAGTGTTCAAACTACGGACATGAACCATCAAAAATTATAATTTTTAAATATAATGATTTAGGCCCTTTTATCTATTGTAACATAATTGTCCATTGTTATAGTTTATATTTATAAATTTTACTTGTTACAGATTGACCTATTTTTATAAATATTTCAATTTAAAAGTTATGTTTAACATGTCAAGAAAACGTTCTTCTTTTTAAAATTTTCAATGAAGACTAAGATTTTTTGTGTCAAATTGTTTCAAAGTACCAAATATCCAGTTTTAATATTTTTTTACTCGAAAACTATTCATCCTACAGAAAAATTGCTCATAACCAGGGTCCTGAAGAGAACAATTTCCTACAATTTGAAACAAATTTCACGAAAATCCGTCAATCCGTTTGGGCTGTAGCCTTACTTAAACTTTTGACGATTGTCGAGACGAAACTATAGTGAAACAACCTGTTTAGTATAAGGACTAGCGAAAACTCGGCTACGCCGAGTATTCCCTAGAGCTCCGCCGATAGTGTTTTATAATAGTTTTACGTACATCCTATCCGACTAGGAACTATTTAAACGCAAAGTGCTAACGCTAAGAGTATTTAAAAATATTTATTTTCCCGCCCACCTAAACAGCCCACACAACCTGCCTATCCAAATTGCTCACGCAACCTGCCACCCAAACTGCTCACGCAACCTGCCCACGCAATATGCCCAACCAAACGGCCCACGCAAACTGCCCACCCAAACTGCCCACGCAACCTGCCCACCCAAAATGCCCACACAACCTGCCCACGCAATTTGACCACTCAATCTGCCCACGCAACCTGCCCACCCAAACTTCCCACGCAACATGCCCACCCAAATTGCCCACACAAAACAAATGCCGATCGAGCTGTCAAATTTTTGAGATTTCTGTATGACAGCCCTTGACGTTATCTTTCATTTGATACCAAACACGACATTGTTCTGACAACTTTAAACAAAAATTAAAAGCCGACCGAGCTGTCAAAATTTTAACCTTTCTGCATGACAGCCCTTGACGTTACCTTTCATTTGATACCAAACACGACATGGTTCTGATAACTTTATACGAAAAACAAAAATCGATCGAGCTGTCAAATTTTTACCATTTTTGCATGACAGCCCTTGACGATTACTCTCATTTGATACCAAACACGACATGGTTCTGACAACTTTAAGTAGAAAACAAAAGCCGATCGAGCTGTTAAATTTTTGACATTTCTGCATTACAACCCTTGACGTTACCTTTCATTTGATACCAAACACGACATGGTTCTGACAACTTTAAACAAAAAACAAAAACTGATTGAGCTGTCAAATTTTTGACATTTCTGCATGACAGCCCTTGACGATACCTCTCATTTGATACTAAACGCGACATGGTTCTGACAACTTTAAGTAAAAAACAAAAGCCGATCGAGCTGTCAAATTTTTGACATTTTTGCATGGCAGCCCTTTACGTTACCTTTCATTTGATACCAAACACGACATGGTTCGAACAACTTTAAGCAAAAAAACAAAAGACGATCGAGCAGTCAAATCTTTGACATTTCTGCATGGTATCCCTTGACGAACCCTCTCATTTGATACCAAACACGACATGATTCTGACAACTTTAAGCAAAAAACAAAAGCCAATCGAGCTGTCAAAATTTTTACATTTCTGCATGGTGGCCCTTGACGATACCTTTCATTTGATACTAAACACGACATGGTTCTGACAACTTTATGCAAAAAACAAAAGCCAATCGAGCTGTCAAATCTTTGACATTTCTGCATGGCATTCCTTCAAAAACCCTCTCATTTGATACTAAACACGACATGGTTCTGACAACTTTATGCAAAAAACAAAAGCCAATCGATCTGTCAAAATTTTAACATTTCTGTATTGCAGCCCTTTACGATCCCTTTCATTTGATACAAACACTACATGTTTCTGACAACTTTATGTAAATAAAACAAAAGCCGATCGAGCTGTCAAATTTTTAACATTTCGGCATGGTAGCCCTTGATGATACCTCTCATTTGATACCAAACACGACATTGTTCTGTCAACTTTATGCAAAAAACAAAAGCCAATCGTTCTGTCAAAATTTTAACATTTCTGCATTGCAGTCCTTTACGATACTTCTTATTTGATACAAACACTATCTACATGTTTCTGACAACTTTATGTAAATAAAACATAAACCGATCGAGCTGTCAAAATCTTGACATTGGAGTATTTGTGTTTTACTTAGTTACTTATGGCAACACTTTCTCTTATATTTATGTTTAAAATTTATTATATTTTTTATTAGTAGCTTGGAAATTAATTGGCTAACTTCACAGTAATGCAGTTAGGAATATTTGTTTTTCACTTATGGCATATTTGGTAACACTTATATACCGACTTCACATTGACCTAGTTAGCAATATTTGTTTTATAGGTACTTACCTAGTTACTTATGGAATGTTTGGCAACACTTTCGTAGTGGACATGAACTATCAAAAATTATAAATTTTAAATATGTTTTAGACCATTTTTACTATTGTGAAATAATTGCCCATTCTTATAATTTATGTTTATGAATTTAACATCTTTCAAGTTGTCCTCATATCAAAAATATTTCCATTTAAAGGTTCTGATTGACATGTCAAACAATCTTTCTCCTAGGGCTCCGCCGAGAGTGTATTATAATAGTTTTACGCACTTCCGTTCCGTCTAGGTACCATTTTTATCATTTTCATATCCAAATTAGGTTTCATTTAAATACATGCCTTTTTCGTCGTTCAGCAACTATTTTGTCAATGGAAACATACGTACATATGTTACTGTACGTTCATATTCACTGAATTATCACCTTTTCAACTTCTCTGTCATAAAAAGCAAATAGTTTCACCTATGGATGAAAATATGTTAAAATTTAACATCAAGGCTATATATGATTTATTAATTACCATTTAAATAGAGAAAATAATTATAAAATACCTTTAATAATACTATTATATCCATAATAATCGTTCCATAAAATATATATCCACTTTTAACTAATCTTTATACATTTCTTATATTGGTTTGTCACTAACATTGACACGTCAAATGTGATAGATGACATCGTTTTTCTTCTTAATTTTGTACATGTAGACTTCGATGTATTGTTTCAAAAAGCCAAATTTCCACTTTTAAAAATTTTTTACACAAAAACTATGCACCGTACAGAAAAATGACCTATTACCAGGAAATCAAGTTGAATTATTCTCTACATCCCAGAAAAATTTTCAATAAAATCGCTTGTATAGTTTAGTCTGTACAGGTGAGCAAAATTTCCCCGATCGTCGTGATTAAAGAAAATATATATATATAGATAGTGAATCTACCCGTTTAGAATAAAAGATAGCGAAATCTCGGCTACGCCGAGCTCTCCCTAGGGGGATAGTGTTTTATGATAGTCTATACGTGTTTCCAATCCGTCTAGGCACATTTGAAACTCAAAGTGCTAACGCTAACTGTCTTTTCGGATACACAAACTACTTATCTTTATGCATAAAACAAAAACCGATCGAGCTGTCACAATTTTGACATTTCTGCATTGTAGCCCTTAACGATACCTCTCATTTGATACCAAACACGACATGGTTCTGACAAGTTCATGCAAAAAAAACAAAAGCCGATCTACATGTCAAATGTTTGACACTTCTGCATGGCAGCCCTTAACGATACCTCTCGTTTGATACCAAACTCGACATGGTTCTGACAACTTTATGCAAAAAACAAAAGCCGATCGACCTGTCAAATTTTTGACACTTTTGCATGGCAGCCCTTAACGATACCTCTCATTTGATACAAAACTCGACATGGTTCTGACAACTTTATGCAAAAAACAAAAGCCACTCGAGCTGTCAAAATTTTGACATTTCTGCATGGTAGCCCTTGACTATACCTCTCATTTGATACCAAACTCGGCATGGTTCTGACAACTTTATGCAAAAAACAAAAGTCAATCGACCTGTCAAATTTTTGACACTTCTGCATGGCAGCCCTTAACGATACCTCTCATTTGATACCAAACTCGACATGGTTCTGACAACTTTTTGCAAAAAACAATAGCCGATCGAGCTGTCAAACTTTTGACATTTCTGAATGTTAGCCCTTGACGATCCCTCTCATTTGATATCAAACACGACATGGTTCTTACAACTTTATGCAAAAAACAAAAGCCGATGGACCTGTCATATTTTCGTCACTTCTGCATGGCAGCCCTTAACGATATTTCTCATTTGATACCAAACTCGACATGGTTTGGCAACACTTACTTGTCTAGTTATATTTAAAATTTACTATATTTTTATGCAAAAAACAAAAGCCACTCGAGCTGTCAAAATTTTGACATTTCTGCATGGTAGCCCTTGACTATACCTCTCATTTGATTCCAAACTCGGCATGGTTCTGACAACTTTATGCAAAAAACAAAAGCCGATCAACCTGTCAAATTTTTGACACTTCTGCATGGCAACCCTTAACGATACCTCTCATTTGATACCAAACACGACATGGTTTGGCAACACTTACTTGTCTAGTTATATTTAAAATTTACTATATTTTTATTGGTAGTATGGAAATTATTAATGAACTAACTTCACAGTAATACAGTTAGGAATATTTGTTTGTCACTTACTTATGTCATGTTTGGTAACACTTGTGTACCGACTTCACATTGAACTTGTTAGGAATGTTACTTATGGCAAGTTTTGCAACACTTACTTGTCTAGTTATATTTAAAATTTACTATATTTTTATTGGTAGTATGGAAATTATTAATGAACTAACTTCACAGTAATACAGTTAGGAATATTTGTTTGTCACTTACTTATGTCATGTTTGGTAACACTTGTGTACCGACTTCACATTGATCTTGTTAGGAATGTTACTTATGCCATGTTTGGCAACACTTGACTCATGATGACATTTGATATTTACCTAACCAAAGAACATATATTGAAATGTCAAAAAATTGCAATTTCTAAAACATTGGTTTAAAGCCATAACTCATAAATGATATATTTGTTTAACCTTACCTTTTACCAATCTGTATTTAATTTTTCGAAATCTATCTCCTGCTTTTGAAGATAATACCATTTGAAGTTCATCTTCAACTTGTCAAATTTGACACATGTCACCAATGACTTATCAAATGTGCCAGATGACATCGTTTTTCGTCTTAAAATTTTCAACGCGGACTTCTATGCATTGCGGGATGATTGTTTCAAAGTACCAAAATTCGACTAGTGTAGTTTGTACAGATATCTATCGTTATGGCCCTCTCAGCAGATCTACTATTAACGATTCAAGCTTGATATATGGCATGGGGGGTAAAGGACAGGTACATATTAAATGGTTTCCTATTTTATTTTATTTGGAATAATGAAACACATTTTTTTAAAAATAAAATAAACATTTCTATTCCTGTCGTTTCTTACGGCAAACATGTCCGTTGCCATAGGTAGTGCTATATCTAACTGGGCCCGGTGCCCGGTCTACCACAGGCTCAGTAAGGCAAAGCTATAACGGTAGAAAATTCTGTACAAACTATAACAAAATTCAAACAGCAGTTCCAATGTACATGTTAACTTTTGATTGGAGTTAAAATTTTTGTAGGACATAGGACATGTTATATTTTTCTCGAAACCGATCATGCCATTCTATTTGGACTACAAGAATTAAGGCGAAAACATGTATAACTTATTTTTCACAAAAAATGGACATTTTTATTATTGTCTTTTAAGATATGCTGTGTATTTAATTTTGCTAATATTATCCCTATGTTGTTACTAACAATACGATAATAATTTGTTTAGGGCCGCTTCGTACATGTGGGCTGGTTGTGCCCAGCACAAAAGCGCCGACCATAACTGACGCTATTTCAAGACAATTAAAAGTAAATTTAAACAAATCTCTTATTCGAAAAGAAAATGTTAATATACACCTTACACAGTAAGGTAATAGTAACGAACAATATTTTTTTAAAAATTTGTTTGCATTAGATGTCTTGTTATAAGTTATAAGTAAAATAATTATGCCACTAAACGGATATTTTTCTAGCATTTTATATTGAAATAATAACTGGAAAAGTGTTGATTACAACAAAGAATATTTATTATAGCTCAAGAATATTGATTACTAAAGAATCTTGCAATGAATTTTGCGAAGAATTAATTGCTTGATTAATAATTCTGAAATCTTAGTGAGAAAACTGTATTTTTCGTTTCTGCCGATATTGAATTTCCCTAATTTACTATTAAAATTTAGTAGAAGAAAGTAAAAGAAATATCCTCTCAAACGAATACTTTTCTGGCATTGTTCTTTTGCTTAAAATAATTGCAAAATTGTTGATTACAACAAAGATACTATTGATTGTTGTAATCAATGGAAATTTAAATTCCACAGGATTCAAATGTAAAGCATATTAAACCCTTACTTTTGTTAAAATGTAGCAACTTCTTTAGGTGATACATTAAGCGATGTCTATAGAAATAATATTTATTAGCATTTTAATTAGCTTAAAATACAACAACTATTTTCTATTTAAACCATTTGAAACTCGCAGAACCATTTAAATGTTACCAAACTAACCTAACCTTACACAGAAAGATAAAATTTGGCAATCTTTGGGTTTTTAACACGTTGCGGCACAGTACGTCACGTCAAGTAATAAGGCTGTGTAAATTATCACATATGTTTGTAATGTTTTATTCTTTACGTTATGTTGCAGCACGGTAAATTACGTTACGGCTTAAGACAAAAAACCTGAAAAGTGTAAATGTAAAATTTCAAAAATACATTTTGACATTTTGCGGTAATATATTTTCAATAACTCTATAACGATTATGTGGAGAGGAAATTGGTTTCGCCTTCTCAAGGTTCAATGTAAAACTTAGTTTTTATTTGATATTTGGACGTTTCGAGGGACCCAAGGCCCTCATCATCAGCAGAATTAAAAATTTTATTTTAAAATTACCATAATAACAGTTTAACGTTGGCTTGCCTGCTCCATTGCGTCTCCGATTTCGAAGTGACAAACATGGGATTGTGAGATCCAAACCAAAAAAAATTTAAAAGTATCTCTTTATTAAGTGTTAATCCCTCAAAAAACAAGGTAAATATTCAACAATGTCAATCAGATAGTTTTGGAACAATCTATATTCAATTTATCAGTACAATAATAAAGTTTTTTAAATAAACATTAAAACTCAAAACAGGCACGTATTTTCCAGTATGGAGGTTGAAAATGTTATCCCCGATGCTCCAAAAAGTTTCGCTTACTGTTTGTCCTCGGGTCGGAGACACGATCAAGTTTTAATCCCTCAAGTAAATAGGTACTGGCTACATTTAGTAAAAACAATTTTTACAATTAAACTTTCCGCCCACTTTTTTCGATTCCAGTTTGGAGGTGAAGTAGCAGTTGGGAATCTTGTATGCAAAAATATCTCTAAAATTGACCCTTGAGTCAATGTTTAAGGTAAGAGAAAAAAATATTCTTTTTGTGAAAAAAAAATTTATATAATCGTCATTTATGTTATTGTAGCAAACTGTTAATTTTAAAATAAAATTTTTAATTCTGCTGATGATGAGGGCCTTGGGTCCCTCGAAACGTCCAAATATCAAATAAAAACTAAGTTTTACATTGAACCTTGAGAAGGCGAAACCAATTTCCTCTCCACATATTCATCATCCAAGGTACCAAACAAAAGGAAAATCTATAACGATTAGAAATATTTTCAATACATTCTCAAAATCGAATTTCTTGGCTATTAAAATATAAATACACTGATCTTCATCACTCAAAACTAATAATATAACAGGTTAACTCGATTTCCTGAACCTAAAAAAATATTTCATTCCATATAAATTGATTTTGAATACTTACAACGTAGCTAATTTATTTCTTCATGCCTGCAGTCCATTTAAATGTAATTTAATCCATTTCTTACATTTTTATTTCAAAATTATTTGCATTCAAAGGTTAATATTTTGACACATGTCAAATATGACGTCTCACAGTGTTCAAACTACGGACATGAACCATCAAAAATTATAATTTTTAAATATAATGATTTAGGACTTTTTAGCTATTGTGGAATAATTGCCCATTGTTATAGTTTATATATATAAATTTATCTTATTACAGATTGACCTATTTTTATAAATATTTCAATTTAAAAGTTCTGTTTGACATGTCAAAAAAACGTTCTTCGTCTTAAATTTTTCAATGAAGACTAAGATTTTTGATGTCAAATTGTTTCAAAGTACCAAATATCCACTTTTAATATTATTTTACACGAAAACTATCCATCCTACAGAAAAATCACCCATTACGAGGATGATGAAGACAACAATTTCCTACAACCTGAAACAATTTTCACGAAAATCCCTCGCACCGTTTAGGCTGTAGCCTCACTTAAATTTTAGTCGATTCTCATGATGAATTCAAATATAGATAGTGAATGAAACTGTTTAGTATAAGGACTAGCGAAATCTCGGCTACGCCGAGCTCTCCCTAGGGGGATAGTGTTTTATGATAGTCTATACGTCTTTCCAATCCGTCTAGGCACACTTGAAACTCAAAGTGCTAACGCTAACTGTCTTTTCGGATACACAAACTACTTATCTTTATGCATAAAACAAAAACCGATCGAGCTGTCAAAATTTTGTCACTTCTGCATGGTAGCCCTTGACGATCCCTCTCATTTGATACCAAACTCGACATGGTTCTGACAACTTTATGCAAAAAACAAAAGCCGATCGACCTGTCAAATTTTTGACATTTCTGCATGGCAGCCCTTAACTATACCTCTCATTTGATACCAAACTCGACATGGTTCTGACAACTTTATGCAAAAAACAAAAGCCGACCGAGCTGTTAAAATTTTGACATTTTTGCATAGTAACCCTTGACGATCCCTCTCATTTGATACCAAACTCGACATGGTTCTGACAACTTTATGCAAAAAACAAAAGCTTACCGAGCTGTCAAAATTTTGATCTTTCTGCATGGTAGCCCTTGACGTTCCCTCTCATTTGATACCAAACTCGACATGGTTCTGACAACTTTATGCATAAAACAAAAGCCGATCGACCTGTCAAATTTTTGACACTTCTGCATAGCAGCCCTTAACAATACCTGTCATTTGTTACCAAACTCGACATGTTTCTGACAACTTTACTCAAAAAACAAAAGCCTACCGAGCTGTCAAAATTTTGATATTTCTGCATGGTAGCCCATGACAATCCTTCTCATTTGATACCAAACTCGACATGGTTCTGACAACTTTACGCAAAAAACAAAAGCCGGTTAACCTGTCAAATTTTTGACACTTCTGCATGGCAGCCCTGAACGATACTTCTCATTTGATACCAAACTCGACATGGTTCTGACAACTTTATGCAAAAAACAAAAGCCGATCGAGCTGTCAAATTATTGACATTTCTGCATGTTAGCCCTTGACAATCCCTTTCATTTGATACCAAACATGACATGGTTCTGGCAACTTTATGCACAAAACAAAAGCCGATCGACCTGTCAAATTTTTGACAATTCTGCATGGCAGCCCTTAACGATACTTCTCATTTGATACCAAACTCGACATGGTTCTGACAACTTTATGCAAAAAACAAAAGCTGATCGAGCTGTCAAAATATTGACATTTCTGCATGTTAGCCCTTGACGATCCCTTTCATTTGATACCAAACACGACATGGTTCTGACAACTTTATGCAAAAAACAAAAGCCAATCGACCTGTCAAATTCTTGACACTTCTGCATGGCAGCCCTTAATGATACATCTTATTTAATACCAAACTGGATATGATTCTAACAATTTTATGCAAAAAAAGCCGATCTAGCTGTCAAAATTTTGACATTTTTGCATAGTAACCTTTGACGATACCTCTCATTTGATACCAAACACGACATGGTTCTGTCAGCTTTATGCAAAAGACAAAATCCGATATTGTCATTTTTTAAATATTATTGGTTGGCAACATGTCTTATTTTACTTTATAAATATTGGCAATATTGATATTATTGTACGAACTTTACATTAATGCAGTTAGGAATATTGATTTTTTTACTTAGTTACTTATGACAAGTTTGGCAGCACTTTTTCGTCTAGTTATATTCCATATTTACTATATTTTCATTGGCAATACGGTAGTTAAAGTACGAAATTCAGATTAATGCATTTAGGAATATTTGTTATTTACTTTGTTACTTATAGCAAGTTTGGCAACACTTACTCGTCTAGTTATATTTAAAATTTACTATAGTTTTATTGATAGTATGAAAATTATTAATGGACTAACTTCACAGTAATACAGTTAGGAATATTTGTTTGTCACTTAACTACTTATGTCATGTTTGGTAACACTTGTGTAACGACTTCACATTGATCTTGTTAGGAATGTTACTTATGGCATGTTTGGCAACACTTACTCGTCTAGTTATATTTAAAATTTACTATATTTTTATTGGTAGTATGAAAATTATTAATGCACTAACTTCACAGTAATACAGTTAGGAATATTTGTTTGTCACTTAGTTACTTATGTTATGTCATGTTTACCTAACCAAACTACACATTTTGAAATGTCAAAAAATTACAATTTTTAAAACATTGGTTTAAAGCCATTACTCATAAATGATATATTTGTTTCTTCATACCTTTAACGAATCTGTATTTAATTTTTCGGAATGTATCTCCTACTTTTAAAGATAATACCATTTGAAGTTCATCTTCAACTTGTCAAATGTGACACATGTCACCAATGACTTATCAAGTGTGACAGATGACATCGGTTTTTGTCTAAAAATTTTTAACGAGGACTTCGATGCATTGCGGGATGATTGTTTCCACTTTTAATCATTTTTGAGTCAAAAACTACCATTGGAGCACTTCTTTCTGTTGCCATTTGATCAAAATATATAGTTTGAACAGATATCTATCGTTATGGCCCTCTCAGCAGATCTACTGTTAGCGATTCAAGCTTGATTTATGGGGGGTAAAGGACAGGTACATATTAAATGGTTTCCTATTTCACTTTACTTTATTTTGTAATAATGAAACACATTTTTTTTAAATAAAATAAACATTTCTATTCCTGTTGCTTCTTGCGGCAACATATCCGTTGCCATATGTAGTGCTATCCAACTGGGCCCGGTCTACCACAGGCTTAGTAAGGCAAAGCTATAACGGTAGAGAATTCTGTACAATTCTAACAAAATTCAAGCAGCAGTTCCAGTGTACATGTTAACTTTTGATTGAAGTTAAAATTTTGTAGGACGTAAGACATGCTATATTTTTCTCGAAACCGATCATGCCATTCTATTTGGACTACAATAATTAAGGCGGGAACATGTATCACTTATTTTTCACAAAAAATGGACATTTTTATTATTGTCTTTTAAGATAGGCTGTGTTTTTATTTTTGCTAACATTTTCCCAATGATGTTACTAACAATAGTATAATAATTTGTTCAGGGCCGCTTCGTACGGTTGGGCCGGTTATGCCCAGCACAAAAGCGACGATCATAATGAACGCTATTTCAAGACAAAAGTAAATTTAAACAAATCTCTTATTCGAAAAGAAAAAGTTAATATACACCTTACACAATAAGGTAATAGTAATGAACAATATTTTTTGTATTAATAATTTGTTTGCATTAGATGTTATAATGAATGAATTTTGCGAAGACTTAAATGCTTTATTTATAATTCTGAAATCTTGAGTGAGACAACTTTAATTTTCCTTTCTGTCGATTTTGAATTTCCCTGATTTACTATTAAAATTTAGTAGAAGAAAGTAAAAGTAAATTTTCTCAAACGCATAATTTTCTGGCATTGTTCTTTTGCTTACAATAATTGCAAAATTGTTGATTACAACAAAGATAATATTGATTGTTGTAATCAATGGAAATTTAAATTCCTCAGGATTCAATTGTAAAGTATATTGATTTTAAACCAAAATTTAATTATTCGTACATTTCAATTATAAACTATTTAACACCTACCTTTGTTAAAATGTAGCAACATTTTTAGGTGCTTCATTAAGAGATATCTATAGTAATAGTACTAATTACCATTTCAATGGAACAATTAATTATAAAATACAACAATTATTTTCTATGTATATGTAAACCATTTGAAACTCGCAAAACCATTTAAAAAATTTATTACAACACTAACCTCACTTATCGTTACCTTCGTTAAATTTTATTCATAAAATAGGGTTTATAATTTCGCAATTTAACACATTATTGTCACTCATATATTCAAATGTATTGTTTCAAATAGTTAGTTTTTATTATTTGCTGCAGAGAAGTACACAAAATAATGATAAAAAAAATTGTAACATAAATTGTGCTATATTGTAAAATATCTCGCATAAAGTTACAAATATCTTATTTCTGACTTGAAAATTGAATATCCCACACTGCATTTAAGTCGTATACAAACTTTTATTAATAACTATGGAGTGATTTACAAATTATTTAAACTTTACGTTTACCGCAAAATTTCAAATTACTTTGTTGGCAACCAACTCTTCAATATCCGACATTTGTGCCATTTTGCTATGTAGGCTATTTTTTTCATTTCTTCTTACTCATACCTCCTTAACGATTAGATGTATCTTCAAACCATGAACAAAATTGAATTTCTGGGCTTTTAAAATATAAATACACTCATCTCCGTTACTCAAAATTAATTAATGTAACAGGTTAACTCGCTTTCCTAAACCTCAAAAATAGTTCATTTTGTATTAACTAATTTTGAATACTTACAACGTAACTAATTTATATTTACATGCATGCAGTTCTTTAAAATAATATTAAATACATTTTATTTCTTTTCATTTCAAAAATATTTACATACATATAGGTTAATATTTTGACACATGTCAAATATGACGTCTCACAGTGTTCAAACTACGGACATGAACCATCAAAAATTATAATTTTTAAATATAATGATTTAGGCCCTTTTATCTATTGTAACATAATTGTCCATTGTTATAGTTTATATTTATAAATTTTACTTGTTGATTGACCTATTTTTATAAATATTTCAATTTAAAAGTTATGTTTAACATGTCAAAAAAACGTTCTTCTTTTTAAAATTTTCAATGAAGACTAAGATTTTTTGTGTCAAATTGTTTCAAAGTACCAAATATCCAGTTTTAATATTTTTTTACTAGAAAACTATTCATCCTACAGAAAAATTGCTCATAACCAGGGTCCTGAAGAGAACAATTTCCTACAATTTGAAACAAATTTCACGAAAATCCGTCAATCCGTTTGGGCTGTAGCCTTACTTAAACTTTTGACGATTGTCGAGACGAAACTATAGTGAAACAACCTGTTTAGTATAAGGACTAGCGAAAACTCGGCTACGCCGAGCTCTCCCTAGGGGGATAGTGTTTTATGATAGTCTATACGTCTTTCCAATCCGTCTAGGCACACTTGAAACTCAAAGTGCTAACGCTAACTGTCTTTTCGGATACACAAACTACTTATCTTTATGCATAAAACAAAAACCGATTGAGCTGTCAAAATTTTGTCACTTCTGCATGGTAGCCCTTGACGATCCCTCTCATTTGATACCAAACTCGACATGGTTCTGACAACTTTATGCAAAAAACAAAAGCCGATCGACCTGTCAAATTTTTGACATTTCTGCATGGCAGCCCTTAACTATACCTCTCATTTGATACCAAACTCGACATGGTTCTGACAACTTTATGCAAAAAACAAAAGCCGACAGAGCTGTTAAAATTTTGACATTTTTGCATAGTAACCCTTGACGATCCCTCTCATTTGATACCAAACTCGACATGGTTCTGACAACTTTATGCAAAAAACAAAAGCTTACCGAGCTGTCAAAATTTTGATCTTTCTGCATGGTAGCCCTTGACGTTCCCTCTCATTTGATACCAAACTCGACATGGTTCTGACAACTTTATGCATAAAACAAAAGCCGATCGACCTGTCAAATTTTTGACACTTCTGCATAGCAGCCCTTAACAATACCTGTCATTTGTTACCAAACTCGACATGTTTCTGACAACTTTACTCAAAAAACAAAAGCCTACCGAGCTGTCAAAATTTTGATATTTCTGCATGGTAGCCCATGACAATCCTTCTCATTTGATACCAAACTCGACATGGTTCTGACAACTTTATGCAAAAAACAAAAGCCGGTTAACCTGTCAAATTTTTGACACTTCTGCATGGCAGCCCTGAACGATACTTCTCATTTGATACCAAACTCGACATGGTTCTGACAACTTTATGCAAAAAACAAAAGCCGATCGAGCTGTCAAATTATTGACATTTCTGCATGTTAGCCCTTGACAATCCCTTTCATTTGATACCAAACATGACATGGTTCTGGCAACTTTATGCAAAAAACAAAAGCCGATCGACCTGTCAAATTTTTGACAATTCTGCATGGCAGCCCTTAACGATACTTCTCATTTGATACCAAACTCGACATGGCTCTGACAACTTTATGCAAAAAACAAAAGCTGATCGAGCTGTCAAAATATTGACATTTCTGCATGTTAGCCCTTGACGATCCCTTTCATTTGATACCAAACACGACATGGTTCTGACAACTTTATGCAAAAAACAAAAGCCAATCGACCTGTCAAATTCTTGACACTTCTGCATGGCAGCCCTTAATGATACATCTTATTTAATACCAAACTGGATATGATTCTAACAATTTTATGCAAAAAAGCCGATCTAGCTGTCAAAATTTTGACATTTTTGCATAGTAACCTTTGACGATACCTCTCATTTGATACCAAACACGACATGGTTCTGTCAGCTTTATGCAAAAGACAAAATCCGATATTGTCATTTTTTAAATATTATTGGTTGGCAACATGTCTTATTTTACTTTATAAATATTGGCAATATTGATATTATTGTACGAACTTCACATTAATGCAGTTAGGAATATTGATTTTTTTACTTAGTTACTTATGACAAGTTTGGCAGCACTTTTTCGTCTAGTTATATTCCATATTTACTATATTTTCATTGGCAATACGGTAGTTAAAGTACGAAATTCAGATTAATGCATTTAGGAATATTTGTTATTTACTTTGTTACTTATAGCAAGTTTGGCAACACTTACTCGTCTAGTTATATTTAAAATTTACTATAGTTTTATTGATAGTATGAAAATTATTAATGGACTAACTTCACAGTAATACAGTTAGGAATATTTGTTTGTCACTTAACTACTTATGTCATGTTTGGTAACACTTGTGTAACGACTTCACATTGATCTTGTTAGGAATGTTACTTATGGCATGTTTGGCAACACTTACTCGTCTAGTTATATTTAAAATTTACTATATTTTTATTGGTAGTATGAAAATTATT
The DNA here is from genome assembly GCA_943142095.1 of Ophonus ardosiacus. Lineage (NCBI taxonomy): Eukaryota > Metazoa > Arthropoda > Insecta > Coleoptera > Carabidae > Ophonus > Ophonus ardosiacus. The sequence goes on along the minus strand of OW964828.1, from coordinate 30,712,422 downwards.
AATGCACTAACTTCACAGTAATACAGTTAGGAATATTTGTTTGTCACTTAGTTACTTATGTTATGTCATGTTTACCTAACCAAACTACACATTTTGAAATGTCAAAAAATTACAATTTTTAAAACATTGGTTTAAAGCCATTACTCATAAATGATATATTTGTTTCTTCATACCTTTAACGAATCTGTATTTAATTTTTCGGAATGTATCTCCTACTTTTAAAGATAATACCATTTGAAGTTCATCTTCAACTTGTCAAATGTGACACATGTCACCAATGACTTATCAAGTGTGACAGATGACATCGGTTTTCGTCTAAAAATTTTTAACGAGGACTTCGATGCATTGCGGGATGATTGTTTCCACTTTTAATCATTTTTGAGTCAAAAACTACCATTGGAGCACTTCTTTCTGTTGCCATTTGATCAAAATATATAGTTTGAACAGATATCTATCGTTATGGCCCTCTCAGCAGATCTACTGTTAGCGATTCAAGCTTGATTTATGGGGGGTAAAGGACAGGTACATATTAAATGGTTTCCTATTTCACTTTACTTTATTTTGTAATAATGAAACACATTTTTTTTAAATAAAATAAACATTTCTATTCCTGTTGCTTCTTGCGGCAACATATCCGTTGCCATATGTAGTGCTATCCAACTGGGCCCGGTCTACCACAGGCTTAGTAAGGCAAAGCTATAACGGTAGAGAATTCTGTACAATTCTAACAAAATTCAAGCAGCAGTTCCAGTGTACATGTTAACTTTTGATTGAAGTTAAAATTTTGTAGGACGTAAGACATGCTATATTTTTCTCGAAACCGATCATGCCATTCTATTTGGACTACAAGAATTAAGGCGGGAACATGTATCACTTATTTTTCACAAAAAATGGACATTTTTATTATTGTCTTTTAAGATAGGCTGTGTTTTTATTTTTGCTAACATTTTCCCAATGATGTTACTAACAATAGGATAATAATTTGTTCAGGGCCGCTTCGTACGGTTGGGCCGGTTATGCCCAGCACAAAAGCGACGATCATAATGAACGCTATTTCAAGACAAAAGTAAATTTAAACAAATCTCTTATTCGAAAAGAAAAAGTTAATATACACCTTACACAATAAGGTAATAGTAATGAACAATATTTTTTTTTATTAATAATTTGTTTGCATTAGATGTCATGTTATAATGAATGAATTTGCGAAGACTTAAATGCTTTATTTATAATTCTGAAATCTTGAGTGAGACAACTTTAATTTTCCTTTCTGTCGATTTTGAATTTCCCTGATTTACTATTAAAATTTAGTAGAAGAAAGTAAAAGATAAATTTTCTCAAACGCATAATTTTCTGGCATTGTTCTTTTGCTTACAATAATTGCAAAATTGTTGATTACAACAAAGATAATATTGATTGTTGTAATCAATGGAAATTTAAATTCCTCAGGATTCAATTGTAAAGTATATTGATTTTAAACCAAAATTTAATTATTCGTACATTTCAATTATAAACTATTTAACACCTACCTTTGTTAAAATGTAGCAACATTTTTAGGTGCTTCATTAAGAGATATCTATAGTAATAGTACTAATTACCATTTCAATGGAACAATTAATTATAAAATACAACAATTATTTTCTATGTATATGTAAACCATTTGAAACTCGCAAAACCATTTAAAAAATTTATTACAACACTAACCTCACTTATCGTTACCTTCGTTAAATTTTATTCATAAAATAGGGTTTATAATTTCGCAATTTAACACATTATTGTCACTCATATATTCAAATGTATTGTTTCAAATAGTTAGTTTTTATTATTTGCTGCAGAGAAGTACACAAAATAATGATAAAAAAAATTGTAACATAAATTGTGCTATATTGTAAAATATCTCGCATAAAGTTACAAATATCTTATTTCTGACTTGAAAATTGAATATCCCACACTGCATTTAAGTCGTATACAAACTTTTATTAATAACTATGGAGTGATTTACAAATTATTTAAACTTTACGTTTACCGCAAAATTTCAAATTACTTTGTTGGCAACCAACTCTTCAATATCCGACATTTGTGCCATTTTGCTATGTAGGCTATTTTTTTCATTTCTTCTTACTCATACCTCCTTAACGATTAGATGTATCTTCAAACCATGAACAAAATTGAATTTCTGGGCTTTTAAAATATAAATACACTCATCTCCGTTACTCAAAATTAATTAATGTAACAGGTTAACTCGCTTTCCTAAACCTCAAAAATAGTTCATTTTGTATTAACTAATTTTGAATACTTACAACGTAACTAATTTATATTTACATGCATGCAGTTCTTTAAAATAATATTAAATACATTTTATTTCTTTTCATTTCAAAAATATTTACATACATATAGGTTAATATTTTGACACATGTCAAATATGACGTCTCACAGTGTTCAAACTACGGACATGAACCATCAAAAATTATAATTTTTAAATATAATGATTTAGGCCCTTTTATCTATTGTAACATAATTGTCCATTGTTATAGTTTATATTTATAAATTTTACTTGTTACAGATTGACCTATTTTTATAAATATTTCAATTTAAAAGTTATGTTTAACATGTCAAAAAAACGTTCTTCTTTTTAAAATTTTCAATGAAGACTAAGATTTTTTGTGTCAAATTGTTTCAAAGTACCAAATATCCAGTTTTAATATTTTTTTACTCGAAAACTATTCATCCTACAGAAAAATTGCTCATAACCAGGGTCCTGAAGAGAACAATTTCCTACAATTTGAAACAAATTTCACGAAAATCCGTCAATCCGTTTGGGCTGTAGCCTTACTTAAACTTTTGACGATTGTCGAGACGAAACTATAGTGAAACAACCTGTTTAGTATAAGGACTAGCGAAATCTCGGCTACGCCGAGCTCTCCCTAGGGGGATAGTGTTTTATGATAGTCTATACGTCTTTCCAATCCGTCTAGGCACACTTGAAACTCAAAGTGCTAACGCTAACTGTCTTTTCGGATACACAAACTACTTATCTTTATGCATAAAACAAAAACCGATCGAGCTGTCAAAATTTTGTCACTTCTGCATGGTAGCCCTTGACGATCCCTCTCATTTGATACCAAACTCGACATGGTTCTGACAACTTTATGCAAAAAACAAAAGCCGATCGACCTGTCAAATTTTTGACATTTCTGCATGGCAGCCCTTAACTATACCTCTCATTTGATACCAAACTCGACATGGTTCTGATAACTTTATGCAAAAAACAAAAGCCGACAGAGCTGTTAAAATTTTGACATTTTTGCATAGTAACCCTTGACGATCCCTCTCATTTGATACCAAACTCGACATGGTTCTGACAACTTTATGCAAAAAACAAAAGCTTACCGAGCTGTCAAAATTTTGATCTTTCTGCATGGTAGCCCTTGACGTTCCCTCTCATTTGATACCAAACTCGACATGGTTCTGACAACTTTATGCATAAAACAAAAGCCGATCGACCTGTCAAATTTTTGACACTTCTGCATAGCAGCCCTTAACAATACCTGTCATTTGTTACCAAACTCGACATGTTTCTGACAACTTTACTCAAAAAACAAAAGCCTACCGAGCTGTCAAAATTTTGATATTTCTGCATGGTAGCCCATGACAATCCTTCTCATTTGATACCAAACTCGACATGGTTCTGACAACTTTACGCAAAAAACAAAAGCCGGTTAACCTGTCAAATTTTTGACACTTCTGCATGGCAGCCCTGAACGATACTTCTCATTTGATACCAAACTCGACATGGTTCTGACAACTTTATGCAAAAAACAAAAGCCGATCGAGCTGTCAAATTATTGACATTTCTGCATGTTAGCCCTTGACAATCCCTTTCATTTGATACCAAACATGACATGGTTCTGGCAACTTTATGCACAAAACAAAAGCCGATCGACCTGTCAAATTTTTGACAATTCTGCATGGCAGCCCTTAACGATACTTCTCATTTGATACCAAACTCGACATGGTTCTGACAACTTTATGCAAAAAACAAAAGCTGATCGAGCTGTCAAAATATTGACATTTCTGCATGTTAGCCCTTGACGATCCCTTTCATTTGATACCAAACACGACATGGTTCTGACAACTTTATGCAAAAAACAAAAGCCAATCGACCTGTCAAATTCTTGACACTTCTGCATGGCAGCCCTTAATGATACATCTTATTTAATACCAAACTGGATATGATTCTAACAATTTTATGCAAAAAAGCCGATCTAGCTGTCAAAATTTTGACATTTTTGCATAGTAACCTTTGACGATACCTCTCATTTGATACCAAACACGACATGGTTCTGTCAGCTTTATGCAAAAGACAAAATCCGATATTGTCATTTTTTAAATATTATTGGTTGGCAACATGTCTTATTTTACTTTATAAATATTGGCAATATTGATATTATTGTACGAACTTCACATTAATGCAGTTAGGAATATTGATTTTTTTACTTAGTTACTTATGACAAGTTTGGCAGCACTTTTTCGTCTAGTTATATTCCATATTTACTATATTTTCATTGGCAATACGGTAGTTAAAGTACGAAATTCAGATTAATGCATTTAGGAATATTTGTTATTTACTTTGTTACTTATAGCAAGTTTGGCAACACTTACTCGTCTAGTTATATTTAAAATTTACTATAGTTTTATTGATAGTATGAAAATTATTAATGGACTAACTTCACAGTAATACAGTTAGGAATATTTGTTTGTCACTTAACTACTTATGTCATGTTTGGTAACACTTGTGTAACGACTTCACATTGATCTTGTTAGGAATGTTACTTATGGCATGTTTGGCAACACTTACTCGTCTAGTTATATTTAAAATTTACTATATTTTTATTGGTAGTATGAAAATTATTAATGCACTAACTTCACAGTAATACAGTTAGGAATATTTGTTTGTCACTTAGTTACTTATGTTATGTCATGTTTACCTAACCAAACTACACATTTTGAAATGTCAAAAAATTACAATTTTTAATACATTGGTTTAAAGCCATTACTCATAAATGATATATTTGTTTCTTCATACCTTTAACGAATCTGTATTTAATTTTTCGGAATGTATCTCCTACTTTTAAAGATAATACCATTTGAAGTTCATCTTCAACTTGTCAAATGTGACACATGTCACCAATGACTTATCAAGTGTGACAGATGACATCGGTTTTCGTCTAAAAATTTTTAACGAGGACTTCGATGCATTGCGGGATGATTGTTTCCACTTTTAATCATTTTTGAGTCAAAAACTACCATTGGAGCACTTCTTTCTGTTGCCATTTGATCAAAATATATAGTTTGAACAGATATCTATCGTTATGGCCCTCTCAGCAGATCTACTGTTAGCGATTCAAGCTTGATTTATGGGGGGTAAAGGACAGGTACATATTAAATGGTTTCCTATTTCACTTTACTTTATTTTGTAATAATGAAACACATTTTTTTTAAATAAAATAAACATTTCTATTCCTGTTGCTTCTTGCGGCAACATATCCGTTGCCATATGTAGTGCTATCCAACTGGGCCCGGTCTACCACAGGCTTAGTAAGGCAAAGCTATAACGGTAGAGAATTCTGTACAATTCTAACAAAATTCAAGCAGCAGTTCCAGTGTACATGTTAACTTTTGATTGAAGTTAAAATTTTGTAGGACGTAAGACATGCTATATTTTTCTCGAAACCGATCATGCCATTCTATTTGGACTACAAGAATTAAGGCGGGAACATGTATCACTTATTTTTCACAAAAAATGGACATTTTTATTATTGTCTTTTAAGATAGGCTGTGTTTTTATTTTTGCTAACATTTTCCCAATGATGTTACTAACAATAGGATAATAATTTGTTCAGGGCCGCTTCGTACGGTTGGGCCGGTTATGCCCAGCACAAAAGCGACGATCATAATGAACGCTATTTCAAGACAAAAGTAAATTTAAACAAATCTCTTATTCGAAAAGAAAAAGTTAATATACACCTTACACAATAAGGTAATAGTAATGAACAATATTTTTTTTATTAATAATTTGTTTGCATTAGATGTCATGTTATAATGAATGAATTTTGCGAAGACTTAAATGCTTTATTTATAATTCTGAAATCTTGAGTGAGACAACTTTAATTTTCCTTTCTGTCGATTTTGAATTTCCCTGATTTACTATTAAAATTTAGTAGAAGAAAGTAAAAGTAAATTTTCTCAAACGCATAATTTTCTGGCATTGTTCTTTTGCTTACAATAATTGCAAAATTGTTGATTACAACAAAGATAATATTGATTGTTGTAATCAATGGAAATTTAAATTCCTCAGGATTCAATTGTAAAGTATATTGATTTTAAACCAAAATTTAATTATTCGTACATTTCAATTATAAACTATTTAACACCTACCTTTGTTAAAATGTAGCAACATTTTTAGGTGCTTCATTAAGAGATATCTATAGTAATAGTACTAATTACCATTTCAATGGAACAATTAATTATAAAATACAACAATTATTTTCTATGTATATGTAAACCATTTGAAACTCGCAAAACCATTTAAATGATTTATTACAACACTAACCTCACTTATCGTTACCTTCGTTAAATTTTATTCATAAAATAGGGTTTATAATTTCGCAATTTAACACATTATTGTCACTCATATATTCAAATGTATTGTTTCAAATAGTTAGTTTTTATTATTTGCTGCAGAGAAGTACACAAAATAATGATAAAAAAAATTGTAACATAAATTGTGCTATATTGTAAAATATCTCGCATATAGTTACAAATATCTTATTTCTGACTTGAAAATTGAATATCCCACACTGCATTTAAGTCGTATACAAACTTTTATTAATAACTATGGAGTGATTTACAAATTATTTAAACTTTACGTTTACCGCAAAATTTCAAATTACTTTGTTGGCAACCAACTCTTCAATATCCGACATTTGTGCCATTTTGCTATGTAGGCTATTTTTTTCATTTCTTCTTACTCATACCTCCTTAACGATTAGATGTATCTTCAAACCATGAACAAAATTGAATTTCTGGGCTTTTAAAATATAAATAGACTCATCTCCGTTACTCAAAATTAATTAATGTAACAGGTTAACTCGCTTTCCTAAACCTCAAAAATAGTTCATTTTGTATTAACTAATTTTGAATACTTACAACGTAACTAATTTATATTTACATGCATGCAGTTCTTTAAAATAATATTAAATACATTTTATTTCTTTTCATTTCAAAAATATTTACATACATATAGGTTAATATTTTGACACATGTCAAATATGACGTCTCACAGTGTTCAAACTACGGACATGAACCATCAAAAATTATAATTTTTAAATATAATGATTTAGGCCCTTTTATCTATTGTAACATAATTGTCCATTGTTATAGTTTATATTTATAAATTTTACTTGTTACAGATTGACCTATTTTTATAAATATTTCAATTTAAAAGTTATGTTTAACATGTCAAAAAAACGTTCTTCTTTTTAAAATTTTCAATGAAGACTAAGATTTTTTGTGTCAAATTGTTTCAAAGTACCAAATATCCAGTTTTAATATTTTTTTACTCGAAAACTATTCATCCTACAGAAAAATTGCTCATAACCAGGGTCCTGAAGAGAACAATTTCCTACAATTTGAAACAAATTTCACGAAAATCCGTCAATCCGTTTGGGCTGTAGCCTTACTTAAACTTTTGACGATTGTCGAGACGAAACTATAGTGAAACAACCTGTTTAGTATAAGGACTAGCGAAATCTCGGCTACGCCGAGCTCTCCCTAGGGGGATAGTGTTTTATGATAGTCTATACGTCTTTCCAATCCGTCTAGGCACACTTGAAACTCAAAGTGCTAACGCTAACTGTCTTTTCGGATACACAAACTACTTATCTTTATGCATAAAACAAAAACCGATTGAGCTGTCAAAATTTTGTCACTTCTGCATGGTAGCCCTTGACGATCCCTCTCATTTGATACCAAACTCGACATGGTTCTGACAACTTTATGCAAAAAACAAAAGCCGATCGACCTGTCAAATTTTTGACATTTCTGCATGGCAGCCCTTAACTATACCTCTCATTTGATACCAAACTCGACATGGTTCTGACAACTTTATGCAAAAAACAAAAGCCGACCGAGCTGTTAAAATTTTGACATTTTTGCATAGTAACCCTTGACGATCCCTCTCATTTGATACCAAACTCGACATGGTTCTGACAACTTTATGCAAAAAACAAAAGTCGATCGACCTGTCAAATTTTTGACACTTTTGCGTGGCAGCCCTTGACGTTACCTCTCATTTGATATTAAACTAGACATGGTTCTGACAACTTTTGGCAAAAAACAAAAGCCGATCGAGCTGTCAAAATTTTGACATTTCTGAATGTTAGCTCTTGACGATCCCTCTCATTTGATACCAAACACGACATGGTTCTGACAACTTTATGCAAAAAACAAAAGCCGATCGACCTGTCAAATTTTTGACACTTCTGCATGGCAGCCCATAACGATACCTCCTATTTGGTACCAAAATCGACATGGTTCTGACAACTGTATGCGAAAAACAAAAGCCCATCGAGCTGTCAAAATTTTAACATTTCTGCATGTTAGCTCTTGACAATCCCTCTCATTTGATACCAAACACGACATGGTTCTGACAACTTTATGCAAAAAACAAAAGCCGATCAACCTGCCAAATTTTTGTCACTTCTGTATGGCAGCCCTTAACGATATCTCTCATTTGATGCCAAACTCGACATGGTTCTGACAACTTTATGAGAAAAACAAAAGCCCATCAAACTATCAAAATTTTAACATTTCTGCATGTTATCCCTTGACGATCCCTCTAATTTGATACCAAACACGACATGGTTTTGACAACTTTATGCAAAAGACAAAATCCGATCGATCTGTCAAATTTTTGACACTTCTGCATGGCAGCCCTTAACTATACCTCTAATTTGATACCAAACTCGACATGGTTCTGACAACTTTATGCGGAAAACAAAAGCCCATCGAGCTGTCAAAATTTTAACATTTCTGCATGTTAGCTCTTGACGATCTCTCTCATTTGATACCAAACACGACATGGTTCTGACAACTTTATGCAAAAAACAAAAGCCGATCAACCTGTCAAATTTTTGTCACTTCTGCATGGCAGCCCTTAACGATATCTCTCATTTTATACCAAACTCGACATGGTTTTGCCAACTTTATGCAAAAAACAAAAGCCAATCGAGCTGTAAAAATTTTGACATTTCTGCATGGTAGCCCTTGACTATGCCTCTCATTTGATATCAAACACGACATGGTTCTGACAACTTTATGCAAAAAACAAATACCGATATTGTCATTTTTTTAAAGTATTATTGGTTGGCAACATGTCTTATTTTACTTTATAAATATTGGCAATATTGATATTATTGTACGAACTTCATATTAATGCAGTTAGGTATATTGTTTTTTTACTTATGACAAGTTTGGCAGCACTTTTTCGTCTAGTTATATTCCATATTTACTATATTTTCATTGGCAATACGGTAGTTAAAGTACGAAATTCAGATTAATGCATTTAGGAATATTTGTTATTTACTTTGTTACTTATGGCAAGTTTGGCAACACTTACTCGTCTAGTTATATTTAAAATTTACTATATTTTTATTGGTAGTATGGAAATTATTAATGAACTAACTTCACAGTAATACAGTTAGGAATATTTGTTTGTCACTTATTTACTTATGTCATGTTTGGTAACACTTGTGTACCGACTTCACATTGATCTTGTTAGGAATGTTACTTCTGGCAAGTTTGGCAACACTTACTTGTCTAGTTATATATAAAATTTACTATATTTTTATTGGTAGTATGGAAATTATTAATGAACTAACTTCACAGTAATACAGTTAGGAATATTTGTTTGTCACTTACTTATGTTATGTTTGGTACCACTTGTGTACCGACTTCACATTGATCTTGTTAGGAATGTTACTTATGGCAAGTTTGGCAACACTTACTTGTCTAGTTATATTTAAAATTTACTATACAGGGTGTCTCAGGACGAGATTACGCTATCTATATTTTAAATACTATTTAATATAATTTAACGAAATTTGGTATCTAGGGGTTATCCAATATGCCTGTTTCAACTAAAATATTTTCAAAGCAGTAGCACTTCCGGTTTGACCGGAAATTGACCTCAACTTTCTTATTTTAAATGGAATATGCTATATTTTATTTTACCATTGAATGCAGCGGAAAATTTTACATATGAATCAATAAAAACATTTTACTCATGATAAACTACTTCCGGCGTTATTCAACTTTTTTTGATTTTTTGTCTGAAATCCGGTACATTTTCAAAACTCTGTATATCGGGAACGAGATCGAATTTTTATAATCTGAAAAAAGGTTTTTATAAAGGAGACTTTAAGCTACATTATGCATAAAAGAATCCTCGATTATTTATAAAAATGTGACGGGTACGTTACACCAAAATTACAGTTGACAAACTTCAAAAGAGACACTTTTTTTAAATGGAACCCCCCCTTTTTTATTACATAAATGTGTATTATGACAAAAAATAAGAGCACTTTATGTACACATGTCCTATGTTGAAAGTTGATAGAATTTCAGTAAATTAGAAAAACATGTAATCTGGGTATAATTATTTTATTAATACGAGTGTTGCAAACCACCCGAATGTAAAATAGGCTTCACACACGTGCTACATACTATACTTTTTCTACGACCTTGCGTGAAATGTTACTTCACGCACCGTGTGCAAAAACTCAAACTTCACACATAAAAATTGATACGTGAAGTACTCACTTCACGCATGGGTGTAGAAAAAATACTTTTTTGGAAACAATTTTTGAAGATAGGTGGCTGGCAAATAATGGACCACATAGGTGGCCTCCTCGTTCATCCTATTTAACTCCACTTGATTTTTTTGTTTGGGATTACATTAAAAACGTCGTTTATCAAAAACCTTTAACTACTAAAGAAGATTGCCAACATAGGGTACGAACAGCATTTAACAACATGTCTCCCCGGTTGATAAAAAATGCTACACAAGAAGAAGTATTGAAGAGAGTAACAATGTGCTTACATATGAATGGAGGACAGTTTGAATATGTATTAAATTAATCATAGTTTTGTATTTAGAATTTATTTGTTTTTTCCATGGCTTACTTATCCGTATTAATAAAATAATTATACCCAGATTACATGTTTTTCTAATTTACTGAAATTCTATCAACTTTCAACATAAGACATGTTACATAAAGTACCCTTATTTTTTGCCGTAGAACACAATTATGTAATAAAAAGGGGGGGGGGGGTCCATTTAAAAAATTGTCTCTTTTGAAGTTTGTCAACTGTAATTTTGGTGTAACGTACCCGTCACATTTTTATAAATAATCAAGGATTCTTTTATGCATAATGTAGCTTAAAGTCTCCTTTATAAAAACCTTTTTTCAGATTATAAAAATTCGATCTCGTTCCCGATATACAGAGTTTTGAAAATGTGCCGGATTTCAGACATAAAATCAAAAAAAGTTGAATAACGCCGGAAGTAGTTGATCATGAGTAAAATGTTTTTATTGCTTTATGTGTAAAATTTTCCGCTGCATTCAATGGTGAAATAAAATATAGCGTATTACATTTAAAATAAGAAAGTTGAGGTCAATTTCCGGTCAAACCGGAAGTGCTACTGCTTTGAAAATATTTTAGTTGAAACAGGCATGTTGGATAACCCCTAGATACCAAATTTCGTTAAATTATATTAAATAGTATTTAAAATAGAGATAGCGTAAGCTCGTCCTGAGACACCCTGTATTTATATTGGTAGTATGGAAATAATTAATGAACTAACTTCACAGTAATACAGTTAGGAATATTTGTTTGTCACTTACTTATGTCATGTTTGGTAACACTTGTGTACCGACTTCACATTGATCTTGTTAGGAATGTTACTTATGGCAAGTTTGGCAACACTTACTCGTATGGTTATATTTAAAATTTACTATATTTTTATTGGTAGTATGGAAATTTTTAATGCACTAACGTCACAATAATACAGTTAGGAATATTTGTTTCTCACTTAATTACTTATGTCATGTTTGGTAACACTTGTATACCGACTTCACATTGATCTTGTTAGGAATGTTACTTATGCCATGTTTGGCAACACTTGACTCATGATGACATTTGATATTTACCTAACCAAAGAACATATTTTGAAATGTCAAAAAATTGCAATTTCTAAAACATTGGTTTAAAGCCATAACTTATAAATGATATATTTGTTTAACCTTACCTTTTACCAATCTGTATTTAATTTTTCGAAATCTATCTCCTGCTTTTGAAGATAATACTATTTGAAGTTCATCTTCAACTTGTCAAATTTGACACATGTCACCATTGACTTATCAAATGTGCCAGATGACATCGTTTTTCGTCTTAAAATTTTCAACGCGGACTTCTATGCATTGCGGGATGATTGTTTCAAAGTACCAAAATTCGACTAGTGTAGTTTGTACAGATATTTATCGTTATGGCCCTCTCAGCAGATCTACTGTTAACGATTCAAGCTTGATATATGGCATGGGGGGTAAAGGACAGGTACATATTAAATGGTTTCCTATTTTATTTTATTTGGAATAATGAAACACATTTTTTTTAAAATAAAATAAACATTTCTATTCCTGTCGTTTCTTACGGCAAACATGTCCGTTGCCATAGATAGTGCTATATCCAACTGGGCCCGGTGCCCGGTCTACCACAGGCTCAGTAAGGCAAAGCTATAACGGTAGAAAATTCTGTACAAACTATAACAAAATTCAAACAGCAGTTCCAATGTACATGTTAACTTTTGATTGGAGTTAAAATTTGTGTAGGACATAGGACATGTTATATTTTTCTCGAAACCGATCATGCCATTCTATTTGGACTACAAGAATTAAGGCGAAAACATGTATAACTTATTTTTCACAAAAAATTGACATTTTTATTATTGTCTTTTAAGATTGGCTGTGTATTTAATTTTGCTAATATTATCCCCAAGTTGTTACTAACAATAGCATAATAATTTGTTCAGGGCCGCTTCGTACGTGTGAGCTTGTTGTGCTCAGCACAAAAGCGCCGACCATAACTAACGCTATTTCAAGACAATTAAAAGTAAATTTAAACAAATCTCTTATTCGAAAAGGAAAAGTTAATATACACCTTACACAGTAAGGTAATAGTAATAGTAATGAACAATATATATATTTTTTAATTTGTTTGCATTAGATATCTTGTTATAAGTTATAAGTAAAATAATTATGCCACCAAACGGATATTTTTCTAGCATCATTTTATATTGAAATAATAACTGGAAAAGTGTTGATTGCAACAAAGAATATTTATTATAGCTCAAGAATATTGATTACTAAAGAATCTTGCAATGAATTTTGCGAAGAATTAATTGCTTGATTAATAATTCTGAAATCTTAGTAAGAAAACTGTATTTTTCGTTTCTGCCGATATTGAATTTCCCTAATTTACTATTAAAATTTAGTAGAAGAAAGTAAAAGAAATATCCTCTCAAACGAATACTTTTCTAGCATTGTTCTTTTGCTTACAATAATTGCAAAATTGTTGATTACAACAAAGATACTATTGATTGTTGTAATCAGTGGAAATTTAAATTCCACAGGATTCAAATGTAAAGCATATTAAACCTTTACTTTTGTTAAAATGTAGCAACTTCTTTAGGTGATACATTAAGCGATGTCTATAGAAATAATACTTATTACCATTTTAATTAGCTTAAAATACAACAACTATTTTCTATTTAAACCATTTGAAACTCGCAGAACCATTTAAATGTTACCAAACTAACCTCACCTTACACAGAAAAATAAAATTTGGCGATCTTTGGGTTTTTAACACGTTGCGGCACAGTACGTCACGTCAAGTAATAAGGCTGTGTAAATTATCACATATGTTTGTAATGTTTTATTCTTTACTTTATGTTGCAGCACGGTAAATTACGTTACGGCTTATGACAAAAAACTTGAAAAGTGTAAATGTAAAATTTCAAAAATACATTTTGACATTTTGCGGTAATATATTTTCAATAACTGCATAACGACTAGAAATATTTTCAATACATACTCAAAATCGAATTTCTTGGCTATTAAAATATAAATACACTGATCTTCATCACTCAAAACTAATAATATAACAGATTAACTCGATTTCCTGAACCTAAAAAATATTTCATTCCATATAAATTGATTTTGAGTACTTACAACGTAGCTAATTTATATCTTCATGCCTGCAGTCCATTTAAATGTAATTTAATCCATTTCTTTTATTTTTATTTCAAAATTATTTGCATTCAAAGGTTAATATTTTGACACATGTCAAATATAACGTTTCACAGTGATCGAACCACTGACATGAAACATCAAAAATTATAATTTTTAAATAAAATGTTTTAGGCCCTTTTAGCTATTGCGGAATAATTGCACATTGTCATTGTTTATGCTTATGAATTTAACTTCTTTCAAATTGTCATCATCTCATAAATATTTCGATTTAAAGGTTCTGAATGACATGTCAAACTTTCAAAGGTTAATATTTTGACACATGACGTCTCACAGTGTTCAAACTACGGACATGAACCATCAAAAATTATAATTTTTAAATATAATGATTTAGGACTTTTTAGCTATTGTGGAATAATTGCCCATTGTTATAGTTTATATATATAAATTTATCTTATTACAGATTGACCTATTTTTATAAATATTTCAATTTAAAAGTTCTGTTTGACATGTAAAAAAAACGTTCTTCGTCTTAAATTTTTCAATGAAGACTAAGATTTTTGGTGTCAAATTGTTTCAAAGTACCAAATATCCACTTTAAATATTTTTTTACTCGAAAACTATCCATCCTACAGAAAAATTGCTCATAACTAGGGCCCTGAAGGGAACAATTTGCTACAACTCGAAATAATTTTCATGAAAATCCCTTGCACCGTTTAGGCTGTAGCCTTACTTAAAATTTAGGCGATACTCTTTGATTAAAGAAAATATAGATAGTGATTTAAGCTGTTTAGTATAAGGACTAGCGAAAACTCGGCTACGCCGAGTATTCCCTAGAGCTCCGCCGATAGTGTTTTTTAAAAGTTTTACGTACGTCCAATCCATCTAGAAACAATTAAAACGTAAAGTGCTAACGCTATGAGTCTTTCAAAATATTTTTTTCACGGCCACCCAAACAGCCCACCCAAACTGCTCACGCAACCTGCCCACGCAATACGACCACCCAAACGGCCCACGGAACCTGCCCACCCAAACTGCCCACGCAACCTGCCGACCCAAAATGCCCACGCAACCTGCCCATCCAAATTGCCCACGCAACCTACCCACTCAAACTGCCCACGCAACCTGCCCACCCAAAATGCCCACGCAACCAGCCCACCCAACCTGCCCACCCAAACTGCACACGCAACCTGCCCACCCAAAATGCCCACGCAACCTGCTGACCCAACCTGCTCACTCAACCTGCCCACTTAAAGTGCTAACGTAACCTGTCCACTCAAACTACCCACATAACCTTGTTACGGTCACATTTCTATCGCGACATTCTTATTCAGAATACTTAATATTTTATTTCTCACCTATCTTTTCATCTTAAATCTGGGGTTCTTTCGTCATTCTGTTGCTCTCCATTCTATTCGCTTCCCTTGTATCTTTATATTTTCAAATTGTACGTCGTCTTCTCTTTGTATATCTGTCCAATAAATTTACTTGTTGCCAAACTCATTTGCGTATTGGTTGTGTTTGTGTTCCAGTCTTCCTATAAATGTTAGCTCATATGATATATGTTTTACTTCTATTCTTTACCTTACTCTTATCATCTTGATATTGCTCACTTTAGCCCTATTTCTCTGCTGAATACTCTGAAACATTTCATTCTCGGTGAACACAAGTGTTGTTTAGATTCTTGACAAGTTTCAGGCGGCAAGCGCGCCCAGTGGCGTGCTCATTATTCGTTGTTATTTCTTCTTTTTGCTATTTTGATTTTGTTTAAGAAGTACCACGCCATCTGTTTCCTGAAAAATTAATGGGTGCTGCCGGAAGGGTTTTTTTTGGAAAAAACGTGGTTGTGAGTGTTTGACCGGGATCGAGGTAAAACCTCATGTGTGAGATTGGTGGGATTCTTCAATATAGGCGCGAATTGAGTTCTCGTTGTTGTACAGAACCATTGTGGTTGTCGCTTCGCGGATTTCACGATAACGGGAGTGCTTCAGGACTTCCATTTTTTTCGTTTTGTGCGTCTTATGTGAAAAGCACGTGTCGAACGAGTTCTTCCTTCTCCACCTTTGGGAAGTTCAGCCGTACGGGGGAATTCTGTACTCTACCACCGCCGCCACGCCTCTTCAGCCGTACCATCTGCGTGCCCAGAGACTTCTCCGGCCGCCGCCAGCCGCCGCCAATCCCATCATCCCGCGTTCTACACCCCCATCCCTGTCGCCACGGAGTCAAGTTAAGTGGTTATATTGTACTACATTCTGTTGTTGCCAGAAACATTATTGTTAAGCGTAGTATAGCGTCAATCCTTTTTTTTGCCCTTGCGTAACAAGGACATTGTGGCATTTTGCACCTCTTGATTTTGTGTAATTTCATTTCAATCTCACGTAACGAGACCGTTATTTAACATTTATTTTGTACAGTTTGGTCTGTTTAATTGACACCAAGGACGTTTTGGCGTCACGTCCCTTTTCATTGTTAATTTATTTTTATATAAATCAATTGGCACACCCAGGAATGGGTAATGTGCCGTGATGATATATTTATTTATATATTTATATTAATTATTTATTCATAAAGATTGGGTCTATTTAATTTAGTGTGACCTTGAACACAAGGACGTCCTGACGTCATTATTTTGCTATTGTTAATTTCGTATGCTTTAGTCAATCATATTCTTAAACATTTATGCCTTTCTGGTTTTGTTAATTTTTTTTACACTTTACTAACTTGCTGGATGCATGTCATGTGCTTGGGTGCAATGCTGCACCGATGTGGAGGCAGGTAATACGTCTCTGTTCGCATGTCCATCTGGTTGTAGATTGCCCGGAAGTCGGTTTTGGCCAAAGTCGGGTTCGCGTACGTGTTGTAACTTGCGAGCGGTCCGTGTTGCCGCGCTCTGCGTGTAACGATTTCATGCGCTTATATTGTGCCCTGCATTACGCACGCATTTCAGCACCATTTGTATTTTTTTTGCTGCGTGTGTACACCTTCATGCAATTGAATTCATTAAACACTGCATTATTTAACTGTACTCTTTTATTTGCAAGAACCTTGCTTTTTTTTACGTTTTCAGGCAACAGTAGAACCACGGTAAGTAATACTTTACCTCGTTTTCGTAATTTTCACGTCAAAAATTACGTGGCGCCCAAACAACCCCTCGGGGGTTGTTCACCTAATTCTAACCCCGCCCTATTCCACTGTTTAAAAGCTAGCGGCCGCCACCCGGAAGACCTCGGGTGCGTAAGTGGTTCATCGTGCTTCCACTGTGCGATAGATACGTCACAACCTGTTTTGACATTTCTGCATCACAGCCCTTGACGTTACCTTTCATTTGATAGCAAACACGACATGGTTCTGACAACTTTAAGCAAAAAACAAAAGCAAATGGAGCTGTCAAATTTTTGACATTTAAGCATGACAGCCCTTTACGTTACCTTTTATTTGATACCAAACACGACATGATTCTAGCAACTTTAAGCAAAAAACATAAGCCGATCGAGCTATCAAAAGTTTGACATTTCTGCATGACAGCCCTTGACGATACCTCTCATTTGATACCAAACTCGACATGGTTCTGACAACTTTAAGCAACAAACCAAAGCCGATCGAGCTATCAAATATTTGACATTTCTGCATAGCAGCCCTTGACGAACTCTCTCATTTGATACCAAACACGACATGGTTCTAACAACTTTATGCAAGAAACAAAAGCCGAGCGAGGTGTCAAATTTTTAACATTTCTGCATGGCAGCCCATGACGATACCTCTCATTTGATATCAAACAAGACATGGTTCTGACAACTTTAAGCAAGAAACAAAAGCCGATCGAGCTGTCAATTTTTTGACATTTCTGCATGACAGCCCTTGACGTTACCTTTCATTTGATACCAAACACGACATGGTTCTGACAACTTTAAGCAAAAAACAAAAGCCGATCGAGCTGTCAAATTTTTGACATTTCTACATGGCAGCCCTTGATGATACATCTCATTTGATACCAAACACGACATGGTTCTGACAACTTTAAGCAAAAAACAAAAGCCAATCGAGCTATCAAATATTTGACATTTCTGCATAGCAGCCCTTGACGAACTCTCTCATTTGATACCAAACACGACATAGTTCTAACAACTTTATGCAAGAAACAAAAGCCGAGCGAGGTGTCAAATTTTTAACATTTCTGCATGGCAGCCCTTGACGAAACCTCTCATTTGATATCAAACACGACATGGTTCTGACAACTTTAAGCAGAAAACAAAAGCCGATCGAGCTGTCAAATTTTTGACATTTCTGCATGACAGCCCTTGACGTTACCTTTCATTTGATACCAAACACGACATGGTTCTGACAACTTTAAGCAAAAAACAAAAGACGATAAAGCTGTGAAATTCCTGACATTAGAATATTTGTTTTTTACTTAGTTATTTATGGGATGTTTGGCAACACTTTCGAAATGTACATGAATCATGGACATGAACCTTCAAAAATTATAATTTTTAAATATAATGTTTTAGGCATTTTAAACTACTATGGAATAACCGTCCATTGCCATAATGTATGTTTATGAATTAACTTTTTTCAAAATGTCCTTATTTTATAAATAATTCCATTTAAATGTTCTGATTGTCATGTCAAAGAAACGTTCTTCGTCTTTTTGACATTTCTACATGGCAGCCCTTGATGATACCTCTCATTTGATACCAAACACGACATGGTTCTGACAACTTTAAGCAAAAAACAAAAGCCAATCGAGCTATCAAATATTTGACATTTCTGCATAGCAGCCCTTGACGAACTCTCTCATTTGATACCAAACACGACATAGTTCTAACAACTTTATGCAAGAAACAAAAGCCGAGCGAGGTGTCAAATTTTTAACATTTCTGCATGGCAGCCCTTGACGATACCTCTCATTTGATATCAAACACGACATGGTTCTGACAACTTTAAGCAGAAAACAAAAGCCGATCGAGCTGTCAAATTTTTTACATTTCTGCATGACAGCCCTTGACGTTACCTTTCATTTGATACCAAACACGACATGGTTCTGACAACTTTAAGCAAAAAACAAAAGACGATAGAGCTGTGAAATTCCTGACATTGGAATATTTGTTTCTTACTTAGTTATTTATGGGATGTTTGGCAACACTTTCGAAATGTACATGAATCATGGACATGAACCTTCAAAAATTATAATTTTTAAATATAATGTTTTAGGCATTTTAAACTACTATGGAATAACCGTCCATTGCCATAATGTATGTTTATGAATTAACTTTTTTCAAAATGTCCTTATTTTATAAATAATTCCATTTAAATGTTCTGATTGTCATGTCAAAGAAACGTTCTTCGTCTTAAATTTTTCAAAGAAGACTAAATTTTTGATTTCAAATTGTTTCAAAAAGCCAAAATACGACCTTTAAAAATGTTTTACACAAAAACTATGCAACGTACATAAAAATGACCTATTACCAGCGAATCAAGTTGAGTTATTTTCTATAACCTGCAACAATTTTCATTAAAATCGCTCTTACCGTTTAGTCTGTACATGCGAACAAAATTTCCCCGATCGTCTTGATGAATTCAATATAGAAATATCTTTTATTCTAAACGGGTAGATTCACTAACTATATATATTTCTATATTGAATTCATAGATAGTGAATCTACCCGTTTAGAATAAAAGACTAGCGAAATCTCCCCCTAGGGGGATAGTGTTTTATGATAGTCTATATGTCTTTCCAATCCGTCTAGGCACACTTGAAACTCAAAGTGCTAACGCTAACTGTCATTTCGGATACACAAACGACTTATTTTTATGCATAAAACAAAAACCGATAGAGCTGTCAAAATTTTGACCTTTCTGTATGGTAGCCCTTGACGTTCCCTCTCATTTAATGCCAAACTCGACATGGTTCTGACAACTTTATGCAAAAAACAAAAGCCGATCTACCTGTCAAATTTTTGACACTTCTGCATGGCAGCCCTTAACGATATCTCCCATTTGATACCAAACTCGACATGGTTCTGACAACTTTACTCAAAAAACAAAAGCCGACCGAGCTGTCAAAATTTTGACGTTTCTGCATGGTAGCCCTTGACGTTCCCTCTCATTTGATACCAAACTCGACATGGTTCTGACAATTTTATGCAAAAAAGCCGATCGACCTGTCAAATTTTTGACACTTCTGCATGGCAGCCCTTAACGATACCTCTCATTTTATACCAAACTCGACATTGTTCTGACAACTTTACTCAAAAAACAAAAGCCGACCGAGCTGTCAAAATTTTGATATTTCTGCATGGTAGCCCGTGACAATCCTTCTCATTTGATTCCAAACTCGACATGGTTCTGACAACTTTATGCAAAAAATAAAAGCCGATCGACCTGTCAAATTTCTGACACTTCTGCATGACAGCCCTTAACAATACATCTCATTTGATACCAAACTCGATATGATTCTGACAACTTTATGAAAAAAAAAGCCGATCTAGCTGTCAAAATTTTGACATTTCTGCATATTAGCCCTTGACTATACCTCTCATTTGATACCAAACACGACATGGTTCTGTCAGCTTTATGCAAAAATCAAAATCCAATATTGTCATTTTTTAAGTATTATTGGTTGGCAACATGTATTATTTTACTTTATAAACATTGGTAATATTGATATTATTGTACGAACATTACATTAATGCAGTTAGGATTATTGATTTTTTTACTTAGTTAGTTATGACAAGTTTGGCAGCACTTTCTCGTTTAGTTATATTCTCTCTTGACGATCCCTTTCATTTGATACCAAACACAACATGGTTCTGACAACCTTACTCAAAAAACAAAAGCCGACCGAGCTGTCAAAATTTTGACGTTTCTGCATGGTAGCCCTTGACGTTCCCTCTCATTTGATACCAAACTCGACATGGTTCTGACAACTTTATGCAAAAAACAAAAGCCGATCGACCTGTCAAATTTTTGACACTCCTGCACGGCAGCCCTTAACGATACCTCTCATTTGATACCAAACTCGACATGGTTCTGATAATTTTATGCAAAAAAAGCCGATCGACCTGTCAAATTTTTGACACTTCTGCATGGCAGCCCTTAACGATACCTCTCCTTTTATACCAAACTCGACATTGTTCTGACAACTTTACTCAAAAAACAAAAGCCGACCGAGCTGTCAAAATTTTGATAATTCTGCATGGTAGACGGTGACAATCCTTCTCATTTGATTCCAAACTCGACATGGTTCTGACAACTTTATGCGAAAAACAAAAGCCGATCGACCTGTCAAATTTCTGACACTTCTGCATGGCAGCCCTTAACGATACATCTCATTTGATACCAAACTCGATATGATTCTGACAACTTTATGAAAAAAAAGCCGATCTAGCTGTCAAAATTTTGACATTTCTGCATATTAGCCCTTGACTATACCTCTCATTTGATACCAAACACGACATGGTTCTGTCAGCTTTATGCAAAAATCAAAATCCAATATTGTCATTTTTTAAGTATTATTGGTTGGCAACATGTCTTATTTTACTTTATAAACATTGGTAATATTGATATTATTGTACGAACATTACATTAATGCAGTTAGGAATATTGATTATTTTACTTAGTTAGTTATGACAAGTTTGGCAGCACTTTCTCGTTTAGTCATATTCTATATTTACTATATTTTCATTGACAATACGGTAGTTAAAGTACGAAATTCAGATTAATGCATTTAGGAATATTTGTTATTTACTTTGTCACTTATGGCAAGTTTGGCAACACTTACTCGTCTAGTTATATTTAAAATTTACTATATTTTTATTGGTAGTATGAAAATTATTAATGGACTAACTTCACAGTAATACAGTTAGGAATATTTTTTTGTCACTTAGTTACTTATGTCATGTTTGGTAACACTTGTGTACCGACTTCACATTGATCTTGTTAGGAATGTTACTTATGGCAAGTTTGGCAACACTTACTCGTCTAGTTATATTTAAAATTTACTATATTTTTATTGTAGTATGGAAATTATTAATGGACTAACTTCCCAGTAATACAGTTAGGAATATTTGTTTGTCACTTAATTACATATGTCATGTTTGGCAACACTTGTGTACCGACTTCACATTGATCTTGTTAGGAATGTTACTTGTGGCAAGTTTGGCAACACTTTCTCGTCTAGTTATATTTAAAATTTACTATATTTTTATTGGTAGTAAGGAAATTAGTTACTTATGTCTTGTTTGACGTAACACATTTTTGACACATGACATTTAATAATTACCTAACCAAACTACATATTTTGAAATGTCAAAAAATTACAATTTCTAAGGCATTAGTTTAAAGCCATTACTCATAAATGATGTATTTGTTTATTCGTACCTTTAATCACTCGTATTTCATTTTTCGATATCTATGTCCTGCTTTTAAAGATACCATTTGTAATTCATCTTCAACTTGTCAAATTTGATACATGTCACCAATGACTTCGGTTTTCGTCTTAAAATTTGTAACGAGGACTTCGATGCATTGCGGGATAATTGTTTCCACTTTTAATAATTTTTTAATCAAAAACTACCATTGGAGCCCTTCTTTCTCTTGCCATTTAATCAAAATGTATAGTTTGTACAGATATCTATCGTTATGGCCCTCTCAGCAGATCTACTGTTAACGATTCAAGCTTGATTTATGGGTGTAAAGGACAGGTACATATTAAATGGTTTCCTATTTTATTTTACTTTATTTTGTAATAATAAAGCATATTTTTTTAAAATAAATAAACATTTCTATTCCTGTCCAGCAAAAATGTCCGTTGCCATAGGTAGTGCTACATTCAACTGGGCCCGGTGCCCAGTCTACCACAGGCTTAGTAAGGCAAAGCTATAAAGGTAGAGAATTCTGTACAAACTATACAAAATTCAAGCAGCAATTCCAGTGTATATGTTAACTTTTGATTGAAGTTAAACTTTTTGTAGGACATAGGACATGTTATATTTTCTCGAAACCGATCATGCCATTCTATTTGGACTACAAGAATTAAGGCGAAAACATGTATAACTTATTTTTCACAAAAAATGGACCTTTTTATTATTGTCTTTTAAGATAGGCTGTGTATTAATTTTGCTAATATTGTCCCTATGTTGTTACTAACAATAGGATAATAATTTGTTTAGGACCGCTTCGTACATGTGGGCTGGTTGTGCCCAGCACAAAAGCGCCGATCATAACTGACGCTATTTCAAGACAATTAAAAGTAAATTTAAACAAATCTCTTATTCGAAAAGAAAAAGTTAATATACACCTTACACAGTAAGTAATGAACAATATATATTTTTTTAAATTTGTTTGCATTAGATGTCTCGTTATAAATTATAAGTAAAATATTTATGCCACTAAGCGGATATTTTTCTAGCATTTTATATTGAAATAATGACTGGAAAAATGTTCATTGCAACAAAGAATATTTATTATAGCTCAAGAATATTGATTGCTAAAGAATCTTGCAATGAATTTTGCGAAGAATTAATTGCTTGATTTATAATTCTGATATCTTAGTGAGAAAATTTCATTTTTCGTTTCTGCCGATATTGAATTTCCCTGATTTACTATTAAAATTTAGTAGAAGAAAGTAAAAGAAATATCCTCTCAAACGCATAGTTTTCTGGCATTGTTCTTTTGCTTACAATAATTGCAAAATTGTTGATTACAACAAAGATACTATTGATTGTTGTAATCAATGGAAATTTAAATTCCACAGGATTCAAATGTAAAATATATTAAACCTTACATTTGTTAAAATGTAGCAACTTTTTTAGGTGATACATTATGCGATGTCTATAGAAATAATACTTATTAGCATTTTAATGGAGCAATTAAATATAAAATACATCAAAATATTTTATAATTAGCTTAAAATACAACAACTATTTTCTATTTAAACCATTTGAAACTCGCAGAACCATTTAAATGTTACCAAACTAACCTCACCTTACTCAGAAAGATAAAAATTGGCGATCTTTGGGTTTTTAACATGTTGCGGCACAGTACGTCACGTCAAGTTATAAGACTGTGTAAATTATCACATATGTTTGTAAATTTTTATTATTTACGTTACGGCTTATGACAAAAAACCTGAAAAGTGTAAATGTAAAATTTCAAAAACACATTTTGACATTTTGCGGTAATATATTTTCAATAACTTCCTAACGATTAGAAATATTTTTAATACATGCTCAAAATCGAATTTCTTGGCTAATAAAATATAAATACACTGATCTTCATCACTCAAAACTAATAATATAATAGGTTAACTCGATTTCCTGAACCTAAAAAAATATTTCATGCCATATAAATTGATTTTGATTACTTACAACGTAGCTAATTTATTTCTTCATGCCTGCAGTCCATTTAAATGTAATTTTATGTTTATGAATTTCACTTCTTTCAAATTGTCATCTTTTCATAAATATTTCGATTTAAAGGTTCTGAATGACATGTCAAACATTCAAAGGTTAATATTTTGACACATGTCAAATATGACGTCTCCCAGTGTTCAAGCCAACATGAACCATCAAAAATTATATTTTTTAAATATAATGATTTAGGCCCTTTTAGCTATTGTGGCATAATTGCTCATTGTTATAGTTTATATGTATAAATTTAACTTGTTACAGATTGACCTATTTTTATAAATATTTCAATTTAAAAGTTGTGTTTGACATGTCAAACATACGTTCTTCGTCTTAAATTTTTCAATGAAGACTAAGATTTTTTGTGTCAAATTGTTTCTAAGTACCAAATATCCACTTTTAATATTATTTTACTCGAAAACTATCCATCCTACAGAAAAATTGCTCATAACTAGGGCACTGAAGAGAACAATTTCCTACAACTTGATACAATTTTCACGAAAATCCCTCGCACCGTTTAGGCTGTAGCCTCACTTAAATTTTAGTCGATTCTCATGATGAATTCAAATATAGATTGATCCTCAAGCCGTTTAGTATATTAGACTAGCGAAATCTCGGCTACGCCGAGCTCTCCCTAGGGAGATAGTGTTTTATGATAGTCTATACGTCTTTCCAATCCGTCTAAGCACACTTGAAACTCAAAGTGCTAACGCTAACTGTCTTTTCGGATGCACAAACGACATATCTTTATGCATAAAACAAAAACCGATCGAGCTGTCAAATTTTTCACAATTCTGCATTGTAGTCCTTGACGATACCTGTCAATTGATACCAAACTCGGCATGGTTCTGACAACTTTATGCAAAAAACAAAAGCCGATGAAATTATTAAACTTTTAACATTCCTGCATGGCAGCCTGTGACGATACCTCTCATTTGATACCAAACACAACATGGTTCTGATAACTTTATGCAAAAAACAAAAGCTTACCGAGCTGTCAAAATTTTGACGTTTCTGTATGGTAGCCCTTGACGATCCCTCTCATTTGATACCAAACTCGACATGGTTCTGACAACTTTATGCAAAAAACAAAAGCCGATCGACCTGTCAAATTTTTGACACTTCTGCATGGCAGCCCTTAACGATATCTCCCATTTGATACCAAACTTGACATGGTCCTGACAACTTTATGCAAAAAATAAAAGCCGATCGAGCTGTCAAAATATTGACATTTCTGCATGTTAGCTCTTGACGATCCCTTTCATTTGATACCAAACACAACATGGTTCTGACAACCTTACTCAAAAAACAAAAGCCGACCGAGCTGTCAAAATTTTGACTTTTCTGCATGGTAGCCCTTGACGTTCCCTCTCATTTGATACCAAACTCGACATGGTTCTGACAACTTTATGCAAAAAACAAAAGCCGATCGACCTGTCAAATTTTTGACACTCCTGCACGGCAGCCCTTAACGATACCTCTCATTTGATACCAAACTCGACATGGTTCTGACAACTTTACTCAAAAAACAAAAGCCGACCGAGCTGACAAAATTTTGATATTTCTGCATGGTAGCCCATGATCATCCCTTTCATTTGATACCAAACTCGACATGGTTCTGACAACTTTATGCAAAAAACAAAAGCCGAACGACCTGTCAAATTTCTGACACTTCTGCATGGCAGCCCTTAACGATATATCCCATTTGATACCAAACTCGACATGATTCTGACAACTTTATGCAAAAAAAAGCCGATCTAGCTGTCAAACTTTTGACATTTCTGCATAGTAGCCCTTGACTATACCTCTCATTAGATACCAAACACGACATGGTTCTGTCATCTTTATGCAAAAAACAAAATCCGATATTGTCATTTTTTAAGTATTATTGGATGGCAACATATCTTATTTTACTTTATAAATATTGGCAATATTGATATTATTGTACGAACTTTACATTAATGCAGTTAGGAATATTGATTTTTTTACTTAGTTACTTATGACAAGTTTGGCAGCACTTTCTCGTCTAGTTATATTCCATATTTACTATATTTTCATTGGCAATACGGTAGTTAAAGTACGAAATTCAGATTAATGCATTTAGGAATATTTGTTATTTACTTTGTTACTTATGGCAAATTTGGCAAAACTTACTCGTCTAGTTATATTTAAAATTTACTATATTTTTATTGGTAGTATGGAAATTATTAATTGACTAACTTCCCAGTAATACAGTTAGGAATATTTGTTTGTTACTTAATTACTTATGTCATGTTAGGTAACACTTGTGTACCGACTTCACATTGATCTTGTTAGGAATGTTACTCATGGCAAGTTTGGCAACACTTACTCGTCTAGTTATATTTAAAATTTACTATATTTTTATTGGTAGTATGGAAATTATTAATGGACTAACTTCCCAGTAATACAGTTAGGAATATTTGATTGTCACTTACTTATGTCATGTTTGATAACACTTGTGTACCAACTTCACATTGATCTTGTTAGGAATGTTACTTATGCCATGTATGGCAACACTTACTTGTCTAGTTATATTTAAAATTTACTATATTTTTATAGATAGTATGGAAATTATTAATGAACTAACTTCACAGTAATACAGTTAGGAATATTTGTTTGTCACTTACTTACTTATGTCATGTTTGGTAACACTTGTGTACCGACTTCACATTGATCTTGTTAGGAATGTTACTTATGGCAAGTTTGGCAACACTTTCTCGTCTAGGTATATTTAAAATTTACTATATTTTTATTGGTAGTATGGAATCATTAATGTCATGTTTGACGTAACACATTTTTGACACATGACATCTAATAATTATCTAACCAAACTACATATTTTGAATTGTCAAAAAATTACAATTTCTAAAGCAATAGTTTAAAGCCATTACTCATAAATGATATATTTGTTTATTCGTACCTTTAATCAATCGTATTTCATTTTTCGATATCTATCTCCTGCTTTTAAAGATATCATTTGTAATTCATCTTCAACTTGTCAAATTTGATACATGTCACCAATGACTTATCAAGTGTCACAGATGACATGGTTTTCGTTTTAAAATTTATAACGAGAACTTCGATGCATTGCAGGATAATTGTTTCCACTTTTAAAAATTTTTGAATCAAAAACTACCATTGGAGCCCTTCTTTCTCTTGCCATTTGATCAAAATGTATAGTTTGTACAGATATCTATCGTTATAGACCACTCAGTAGATCTACTGTTAACGATTCAAGCTTGATTTATGGGGGTAAAGGACAGGTACATATTAAATGGTTTCCTATTATATTTTACTTTATTTTGTAATAATGAAACACATTTTTTTTAAATAAAATAAACATTTCTATTCCTGTCGCTTCTTACGGCAAACATGTCCGTTGCCATAGGTAGTGCTATATCCAACTGAGCCCGGGGCCCGTTCTACCACAGGCTTAGTAAGGCAAAGCTATAACGGTAGAGAATTCTGTACAAACTATAACAAAATTCAAGCAGCAGTTCCAGTGTACATGTTAACTTTTGATTGAAGTTATAATTTTTGTAGGACATAGGACATGTTATATTTTTCTCGAAATCGATCATGCCATTCTATTTGGACTACAAGAATTAAGGCGAAAACATGTATAACTTATTTTTCACAAAGAAATGGACATTTTTATTATTGTCTTTTAAGATAGGCTGTGTATTTAATTTTGCTAATATTACCCCATGTTGTTACTAACAATAGGATAATAATTTGTTTAGGGCCGCTTCGTACATGTGGGCTGGTAGTGCCCAGCACAAAAGCGCCGCCCGTAACTGACGCTATTTCAAGGCAATTAAAAGTAAATTTAAACAAATCTCTTATTCGAAAAGAAAAAGTTATACACCTTACACAGTAAGGTAATAGTAATAGTAATGAACAATATATTTTTTAATTTGTTTGCATTAGATGTCTTGTTATAAGTTATAAGTAAAATAATTATGCCACTAAACGAATATTTTTATAGCATTTTATATTGAAATAATAACTGGAAAAGTGTACATTGCAACAAAGAATATTTATTATAGCTCAAGAATATTGATTGCTAAAGAATTTTGCAATGAATTTTGCGAAGAATTAATTTCTTGATTTATAATTCTGAAATCTTAGTGAGAAAACTTCATTTTTCGTTTCTGCCGATATTGAATTTCCCTGATTTTCTATTAAAATTTAGTAGAAGAAAGTAAAAGAAATATCCTCTCAAACGCATAGTTTTCTGGTATTGTTCTTTTGCTTACAATAATTGCAAAATTGTTGATTACAACAAAGGTACTATTGATTGTTGTAATCAATGGAAATTTAAATTCCACAGGACTCAAATGCAAAATATATTAAACCCTTACCTTTGTTAAAATGTAGCAACTTTTTTAGGTGATACATTATGCGATGTCTATAGAAATAATACTTATTAGCATTTTAATGGAGCAGTTAAATATGAAATACATCAAAATATTTTATAATTAGCTTAAAATACAACTATTTTCTATTTAAACCATTTGAAACTCGCAGAACCATTTAAATGTTACCAAACTAACCTCACCTTACTCAGAAAAATAAAAATTGGCGATCTTTGGGTTTTCAACACGTTGCGGCACAGTACGTCACGTCAAGTTAAGACTGTGTAAATTATCACATATGTTTGTAAATTTGTAAAGTGTAAATGTAAAATTTCAAAAACACATTTTGACATTTTGCGGTAATATATTTTCAATAACTTCCTAACGTTTAGAAATATTTTCAATACATGCTCAAAATCGAATTTCTTGGCTAATAAAATATAAATACACTGATCTTCATCACTCAAAACTAATAATATAATAGGTTAACTCGATTTCCTGAACCTAAAAAAATATTTCATGCCATATAAATTGATTTTGAATACTTACAACGTAGCTAATTTATTTCTTCATGCCTGCAGTCCATTTAAATGTAATTTTATGTTTATGAATTTCACTTCTTTCAAATTGTCATCTTTTCATAAATATTTCGATTTAAAGGTTCTGAATGACATTCATAGGTTAATATTTTGACACATGTCAAATATGACGTCTCCCAGTGTTCAAGTCACGGACATGAACCATCAAAAAATATAATTTTTAAATATAATGATTTAGGCCCTTTTAGCTATTCTGGAATAATTGTGCATTGTTATAGTTTATATGTATAAATTTAACTTGTTACAGATTGACCTATTTTTATAAATATTTCAATTTAAAAGTTCTGTTTGACATGTCAAAAAAACGTTCTTCGTCTTAAATTTTTCAATGAAGACTAAGATTTTTGATGTCAAATTGTTTCAAAGTACCAAATATCCACTTTTAATATTATTTTACACAAAAACTATCCATCCTACAGAAAAATTGCTCATAACTAGGGCACTGAAGAGAACAATTTCCTACAACCTGAAACAATTTTCACGAAAATCCCTCGCACCGTTTAGGCTGTAGCCTCACTTAAATTTTAGTCGATTCTCATGATGAATTCAAATATAGATAGATCCTCAACCCTTTTAGTATATTAGACTAGCGTATACCCTAGGGCTCCGCCGATAGTGTTTTATAATAGTTTTACGTAAGTCCAATCCGTCTAGGAACAATTTAAACGCAAAGTGTTAACGCTAAGAGTCTTTCAAAATATTTTTTTCCCGGCCACCCCAAGCAGCCCACGCATCCTGCCCACCCAGACTGCTCACACAACCTGCCCACCCAATCGCCCACGCAACCTGCCCACCCAAAATGCCACGCAACCTGCCCACTCAAAATGCCCACGCAACCTGCCCACTCAAAATGCCCACGCAACCTACCCACTCAAACTGCCCACGCAACCTGCCCACCCAAACTGCCCACGCAACCTGCCCACCCAAAATGCCACGCAACCTGCCCACCCAAAATGCCCACGTAACCTACCCACGCAATCTGCCCACCTAAAATGCCCACGCAACCTACCCACCCAAATGCCCACACAACCTGCCCACCCAACCTGCCCACGCAACCTACCCACCCAAAATGCCCAAACACGACATGGTTCTGACAACTTGAAACAAAACACAAAAACCGATCGAGCTGTCAAATTTATAACATTTCTGCATGACAGCCCTCGACGATACCTCTCATTTGATACCAAACACGACATGGTTCTCACGACTTTAAGCAAAAAGCAAAAGCCGATCGAGCTGTCAAATTTTTGACATTTCAGCATGGCAGCCCTTGACAATACCTCTCATCTGATACCAAACACGACATGGTTCTGACAACTTTAAGCGAAAAACAAAAAGCCGATCGAGCTGTCAAATTTTTAACATGTCTGCATGGCAGCCCTTGACGAACCCTCTCATTTGATACCAAACACGACATGATTCTAACAACTTTAAGCAAAAAACAAAAGCCGATCGAGCTGTCAAATTTTTAACATGTCTGCATGGCAGCCCTTGACGAACCCTCTCATTTGATACCTAACACGACATTGTTCTGACAACTTTAAGCAAAAAACAAAAGCCGATCGGGCTGTCAATTTTTTGACATTTCTGCATGGCAGCCCTTGACGTTACCTTTCATTTGATACCAAACACGACGTTGTTCTGACAACTTTAAACAAAAAACAAAAGCCGATCGGGCTGTCTAAATTTTGACATTTCTGCATGACAGCCCTTGACGTTACCTTTCATTTGATACTAAACACGACGTTGTTCTGACAACTTTAAACAAAAAACAATAGCCGATCAAACTGTCAAAATTTTGACATTTCTGCATGACAGCCCTTGACGTTACCTTTCATTTAATACCAAACACGACATGGTTCTGACAACTTTATGCAAAAAAACAATAGCCGATAGAGCTGTCAAATTTTTGACATTGGGATATTTGTTTTTTACTTAGTTATTTATGGAATTTTTGGCAACACTTTCGAAATGCCCATGAATCACGGACATGAACCTTCAAATATTATAATTTTTAAATATAATGTTTCAGACCTTTTCAACTATTGTGGAATAATAGCCCATTGCCATAATGTATGTTTATGATTTTAACTTCTTTCAAATTGTCCTCATTTCATGAATAATTCCATTTAAATGTTCTGATTGACATGTCAAATAAACGTTTTTCGTCTTAAAATTTTCTTGGAGAACTCAGATATTTTGTTTTAAAAAGCCAAAATCCCACCTTCAAAAATATTTTACACAAAAACTATGCACCGTACAGAAAAATTACTTATTACCAGGAAATCAAGTTGAATTATTCTCTACATCCCAGAAAAATTTTCATTAAAATCGCTTGTACAGTTTAGTCTGTAGAGGCGAGCAAAATTTCCCCGCTCGCCGTGATTAAAGAAAATATATATATATATATATATATATATATATATATATATATATATATTTACATCGCACTACCATTGTGGCGTCCCCTGTGTAATTTTCTACATTCAAAGTGACGTCCTTGTGCATAAGACGTCCGTATACCGGACGTCATATGCACATGGCCTTATAAAATTTTTTCTGACATCAGGGGGGCCTCTAGTATCGTATAGCAAAATTTGTTATGGACGTCAGAATGATAGCGGAATGAAAAATGTATATTTTTTGTAGTTCAAAAAAATTCCACTTGCGCGCTAGTGTCGTCCGGCGTATATACAATGTATATACTGAAGTTTCATTCCAGCGACATTCTGAACTCCGTACACTTGGCAACAATGGAACTTTGGATACTACATTAGCGCGCAACTCTTTTAATCGTATTTAAATCTACATTGTGCACTCCTGGTAGTATTTTAAATTAATATTTATGTAATCAAACCTTTTGTTTTGCACTTGTAAAATCCTCTGAGCAAATACAAAATCAATAAACTATGAAATCAAAATGTATGGTTTACAAATGTAATAAATTTAAAAAAGGAAATTATTTATAAATACTCGTATCATGAAGCTGAATTATTAAGTACAAAGTCGAAAAAGATAGTGTAGAAATAATTATTAAAAGAAAAAATGTTTAAAACATATTAATATGTACTACAAACGATTTATTAAATATAGATATTTTTTATTCTGGGTACTTGTTCCTATTTCTTCTCTACTTGAGGTGTTTCATTAAAGTGTTTTCTTTTAATTACAAAATATTTTTATACATTTTAGATAGTTTAAATACGTTAAAATATTTGCTTTTTATTTTTATTATAATATAAATTGAAAAATTTTATTATATGCGTTAGTGAGATATGTAGAAATATAAATGATCAAAAGTAATAACTTTTAAAAACACCGTATTTTTATTGCAATCTATATGCAAACATAGAAAGAAACACGGATAAATAATTTGTTTATGTGTAACAACTAAAGATTAATGAAACAAATTAATGTTTATGAAATACTCTCTCTGGAAATAAGCAGGACTGTTCGTTGTAATAATAATATTTCATAAATTTCACTTATTTGTTTTTACCTCCCGCTACCCTTGGTAAGGGAGTTATAGGGATCTTGCTAAAAATCGCATGTTGAGATTTTGATAAATGACCACGTTCGAGGGTCACTAGAATCCGATTTTATCATTTTCACGATGATGTCTGTATGAGTGTGTATGGATTTTGTCAACGCTCTAACTCAAATACTATCATTCAGAAAATTCTGAAGCGTGTTTTAACCCTATTCTAATATGAAAGAAACCATTAGATTTTGGTGTAAATCGGATAACCGGAAACGGCACTTTACTTGAAGCTCATAATGGTTTTTCGTCAAAAAATACCATGAAATGTCATTTTTTCGCATTTTATGCCATGAAAATTAAAGCTAATTGAATTTTCTACAAGTATACATTAATAAATTTTCTATGTATTTTACAGATAAATTTAAAAAATAATCTTTTTTATAAATCCAAATGCCTTTTGTTTCAAACAAAATTCCTTTGTTACACAGTTTATATTTCAAATGTGTCACTGCAAAAAAAAATTAGGTATGAATTTAAATTAATAAAAATGAAATAGCGGGAGGTATTGTATTGGCCACATCAGATTTTTTCATTTTATTTTCTCCGAAGGGGTTCAATAACTCTCAGGGGAGATTGATAATTTCAGAACAGTTCACAAGCTAAAGCTCTAAAATTATCTTTTGCTGTGATTTATAATATTTTATCAAATTTCCAGAATTTCGACTATACTCCTATGTTAAATAAAAAAAAATTGATGTGGCCATCACTTTACCTTCCCTCAGTTCTATACAAATGCCATACAAAAAGTTTCTAGCAAAAGATTCTACATTTCCAGTATTTCATTACATTGCATTCTGACAGTTCCATGTATTTTGTACAAATACCACATAGAAAATTTCTATATTTCCAGTAAAATTATAACACAAACATATTATGTAATTTGCACTTGACACTGACTTATTATGTCAATTAGAATTTTCTTAATAATTTGCCTATTATTGTAATTTCCGTAAAAATTCCAATTTATTGGAAAAATAGCCGAACCCAAACGACTGCTTTTCATGTATTTTTACTATTTTATTGACATGTGAAAAATAATTTGTTCAACAAATAGCTATTTACTTAGAATAAACGTATTAAAATCGGAATTGAATATTAATAATAAGCCGAAGTGCATCCAAACTGTTGTTTTTCACATATTTTCACTCTTTTTACCTTCCGTCACCTTTAGGTAAGGAAGGTATTGTCTTTGGTCAAAAAATTCGGTAATGAGTTTTTAATGAATAAGCACGTTTTAGCGTCCCTACAATACGAATTTACTATTTTTAAGATGTCTGTATGTATGTGTGTGTGTATGTGTGTGTGTCCGTGTGTGTGTGTGTGTGTGTGTGTGTGTATGTGTGTCCGTGTGTGACAAATTTTTCTCCGACGATAACTCCAATACTGCAATTCTAAAAATTATAATTCTTTCGTATTTCTCTTATGCACATCCATATGAAGAGTTGATTAGATTTTGGTTATAATTGATCCACCGGAAGTACCCTTATTTGAAGTTTTTAACAATTTTTCTTAAAAAAAACGCAGTTATATATTATTTTTTAACATTTTGTTCTTATACATATTAAAGAAAATACTCTTCTCTATATAGTTAGATTATACATTTTCCTTCATATTGAATAGATGTAAATTTAAAGCGTTATAAAAAATTTAATTTTCAAAAATTAGTTAGCTTTGCTATTTATCATGGAAACAGCTGACATATTCAAAAAAATTTAATTGACAGATGTCAGTTGCAAGTGCAAAATCAAATATGGACAGTATAGGATCAAAAATTGGTATATCATAGTGTTCCTCGCAGAGAAAGGCCAAAGAGAAGATGGAAGGACTGTATCGCAGAAGACTTGAGAAAGGAAGGACTGTGTGAAGAATATACGTTGGACAGAAATTTTATTGGACTTATAGAACCTTTTGAAATGATCTTTTGGAATGGAATTTGTAAAAAATAGTATGTGTTCGTGTTCGATTTTATATGATATTATATAAAATGTGTTCCAAGGACCTTTTGGTATGGGATTTGTACAAAATACGTCGAATTGACGGAAGGTCTTGTGCTGGCCACAACAGATTTTTTACAAATAATTTGTTTGACAAATAGAATAAAAATATTAAAATCGGAGATTAATAATCATATTAACCTTATTGTTATATTTCTTCACTATTTTATTGACATGTAACAAATACTTTGTTTATCAAATAAAATTTTTATGACTATAATACAAAGGATGACGGCAAATTATACTAAAAAAAAATACTGCAAGTATTAATTCAGTTCATATTAAATTATTATTAAAAATATCTATCTGTACTTTTTAATTGTAAAATTTTGGGGTTATTTAAATAGTTCATTCTTCACTTATTTTCACATATTTACATTTACCGGTGGAGAAAATAGAATTGTTGTTCTTGTACACTAAGTGCAAGAACATTTTGTTATTGTGAATTGTGACAAATTAACAGTTCCATTTTCAAATTGCTTACAGATTGCCAAAAGAAATTACCATTATCAAACATTGTAGGAACCTATGATGTTTACAGCAAAGTATGCATATTGTTCTGAAAGAGTGCTTTGGTTTCTGCATCAGAATAATGTATTTAATATTGGCAACGCTGCTGGACGTCACTATAACGGTAGTATGAATTAAAATATACAAATTGGACGTCACAAGTACTGATTATGTCTGAAGTATATACTGTGGACGTCGGATTCACTCAGAATGGAGGAGCTCATAATGTTCGTCAAATGAAAGGAAACGTATATCGTTGTAAATCGACTTTATTGAAATTTGAACCGAAATTCATAATCAGGGGGAAAAATAAGTAGATATACTTTATAAAGCCGATACCTATCTCTATTCCTTTCGGTGGTTGCCACAATGTCCTAGCCATGAAAGGACGCAGCAATGATAGCGGGATGTAAATATATATATATATATATATATATAGATAGATAGTGAATTAAATTATTTAGTATAAAAGACTATCGAAAACTCGGCTGCGCCGAGTATTCCCAAGGGCTCCGCCGATAGTGTTTTATAATAGTTTTACATACGTCCAATCCGTCTAGGAACAATTTAAACGCAAAGTGCTAACGGTAAGAGTCTTTCAAAATATTTTTTTCTCGCCCACCCAAACAGCCCACGCAACCTGCCCACCCAAACTGCCCACGCAACTCGCCCACCCAAAATGCCAACGCAACCTGCCCACCCAAACTGCCCACCCAAAATGCCGACGCAACCTTCCCACCCAAAATGCCCACGCAACTTGCCCACCCAATCTGCCCACGCAACCTGCCCACTCAAACTGCCCACGCAACCTGCCGACCCAACCTGCCCACCCAAAATGCCCACGCAAAACAAAAGCCGATCGAGCTGTCAAAGTTTTAACATTTCTGCATGACATCCCTTGGCGTTACCTTTCATTTGATACCAAACACGACATGGTTCTGACAACTTTAAGCAAAAAACAAAAGCCGATCGAGCTGTTAAAATTTTGACATTTCTGTCTGACAGCCCTTGTCGATACCTCTCATTAGATACCAAACACGACATGTTTCTGACAAATTTAAACAAATTACAAAAGCCGATCAAGCTGTCAAATTTTTAACATTTCTGCAAGGCAGCCCTTGACGCTACCTTTAATTTGATACCAAACACGACATGGTTCTGACAACTTTAAGCAAAAAACAAAAGCCGATCGAGCTGTCAAATTTTTGACACTTCTGCATGACAGCCCTTTACGTTACTTTTCATTTGATACCGAACACGGCATGGTTCTGACAAATTTAAACAAAAAACAAAAGCCGATCGAGCTGTCAAAATTTTAATATTTCTGCATGGCAGCCCCCGACGATACCTCTCATTTGATACCAAACATGACATCGTTCTAACAACTTTAAACAAAAAAACAATAGCCGATCGAGCTGTCAAATTTTTAACACTTCTGCATGACAACCCTTTACGTTACTTTTCATTTGATACCAAACACGACATGGTTCGGACAACTTTAAGCAAAATACATAAGCCGATCGAGCTTTCAAAATTTTGACATTTCTGCATGGCAGCCCTTGACGAACCCTCTTATTTGATACCAAACACGACATGGTTCTGACAACTTTAAGCAAAAAACAAAAGCCGATCGAGCTGTCAAAATTGTGACATTTCTGCACAACAGCCCTTGTCGATACCTCTCATTTGATACCAAACACGACATGTTTCTGACAACTTTATGCAAAAAACAAAAGCCGATCGAGCTGTCAAATTCTTGACATTGGAATATTTGTTTTTTACTTAGTTTCGTTTGGGATGTGTGGCAACACTTTGGAAATGTACAAGAATCACCACGGACATGAACCTTCCAAAAATTTTAATTTTTAAATATAATGTTTTAGGCCTTTTAAACTTATATGGAATAACCGCCCATTGCCATAATGTATGTTTATGAATTTAACTTTTTTCAAAATGTCCTTATTTTATAAATAATTCCATTTAAATGTTCTGATTGACATGTCAAAGAAACGTTCTTCGTCTTAAATTTTTCAAAGAAGACTAAATTTTTGTTTTCAAATTGTTTCAAAAAGCCAAAATACGAACTTTAAAAATGTTTTACACAAAAACTATGCACCGTACATAAAAATGACCTATTAGCAGGAAATCAAGTTGAGTTATTTTCTACAACCTGCAACAATTTTCATTAAAATCGCTCTTATTGTTTAGTCTGTACAAGCGAATAAAATTTTCGCGATCGTCGTGATGAATTCAATATAGAAATATATATAGATAGTGAATCTACCCGTTTAGAATAAAAGACTAGCGTAAACTCGGCTACGCCGAGTATACCCTAGGGCTCCGCCGATAGTGTTTTATAATAGTTTTACGTACGTCCAATCCACATAAAGTGCTAACGCTGTCTTTCAAAATATTTTTTTACCGCCCACCTAAACAGCCCACGCAACCTGCCCACCCAAACTGCCCACCCAAACTGCCCACGCAACCTGCCCACCCAAAATGCCCACGCAACCTGCCCACCCAAACTGCCCACGCAACCTGCCCACCCAAAATGCCCACGGAACCTGCCCACCCATAATGCCTACGGAACCTCCCCACCCAATCTGCATGGCAGCCCTCGATGATGCCTCTCATTTGATACCAAACACGACATGGTTCTGACAACTTTAAGTAAAAAACAAAAGCCGATCGAGTTGTTAAATTTTTGACATTTCTGCATGACAGCCCATGACGGTACCTTTCATTTGATACCAAACACGACATGGTTCTGACAACTTTAAGCAAAAAACAAAAGCCGATCGAGCTGTCAAATTTTTGACATTTCTGCAAAACAGCCCTTGTCGTTACCTCTCATTTGATACCAAACGCGACATGGTTCTGACAACTTTAAGTAAAAAACAAAAGCCGATCGAGCTGTCAAATTTTTGACATTTCTGCATGGTAGCCCTTGACGTTACCTTTCATTTGATACCAAAAACGACATGGTTCGAACAACTTTAAGCAAAAAAACAAAAGACGATCGAGCTGTCAAATCTTTGACATTTCTGCATGGCATCCCTTGACGAACCCTCTCATTTGATACCAAACACGACATGGTTCTGACAACTTTAAGCAAAAAACAAAAGCCAATCGTGCTGTCAAAATTTTGACATTTCTGCATTGCAGCCCTTTACGATACTTCTTATTTGATACAAACACTACATGTTTCTGACAACTTTATGTAAATAAAACATAAACCGATCGAGCTGTCAAAATCTTGACATTGGAGTATTTGTGTTTTACTTAGTTACTTATGGCAACACTTTCTCTTATATTTTTGTTTAAAATTTATTATATTTTTTATTAGTAGCTTGGAAATTAATTGGCTAACTTCACAATAATGTAGTTTGGAATATTTGTTTTTCACTTATGCATGTAACACTTGTATACCGACTTCACATTGATCTAGTTAGCAATATTTGTTTTATAGGTACTTACCTAGTTACTTAAGGAATGTTTGGCAACACTTTCGTAGTGGACATGAACCATGGACATGAACCATCAAAAATTATAAATTTTAAATGTTTTAGGCCATTTTTACTATTGTGAAATAATTGCCCATTCTTAAAATTTATGTTTATGAATTTAACATTTTTCAAATTGTCTTCATTTCAAAAATATTTCCATTTAAAGGTTCTGATTGACATGTCAAACAATATTTCTCCTAGGGCTTCGCCGATAGTGCATTAGTGTATTATAATAGTTTTACGTACTTCCATTCCGTCTAGGTACCATTTTTATCAATTTCATATCCAAATTAGGTTCCATTTAAATACATGCCTTTTTCGTCGTTCAGCAACTATTTTGTCAATGGAAACATGCGTACATATGTTACTGTACGTTCATATTCACTCAATTATCACCTTTTTAACTTCTCTGTCATAAAAAGCAGACAGTTTTACCTATGGATAAAATTTAACTTCAAGATTATATATGAATTATTAATTACCATTTAAATAGAGAAAATAATTATAAAATACCTTTAATTATAGTATTATATGCATAATAATCGTTCCATAAAAATATATATATCCACTTTTAACTAATCTTTATACATTTCTTATAATGGTTTGTCACCAACATTGACATGTCAAATGTGATAGATGACATCGTTTTTCTTCTTAATTTTGTACATGTAGACTTCGATGTATTGTTTCAAAAAGCCAAAATACGACCTTTAAAATTTTTTTACACAAAAACCATGCATCGTACAGAAAAATGACCTATTACCAGGAAATCAAGTTGAATTATTCCCTACATCCCAGAAAAATTTTCATTAAAATCGCTTGTACCGTTTAGTCTGTACAGGTGAGCAAAATTTCCCCGATCGTCGTGATTAAAGAAAATATATGTACGAGGTGTGTTCAAAAACTATCGCGAATTTTGAATTTTCGCGGGTTACGTATATTCGAATTTCGATCTTTTTGTGGCTTTATGTTGGTACTCATGTCTCTCACTTATGTCGACAAGCTCGGCCATTTTGAATGTTCACTTAATTGTTGACAGCTGCTTTGCTTGCACGTGTTTTGGATCGTCTTCGATTTTTACCTATTCAAAAAAATGGAACAAAGAACCTGTATCAAATTTGGGTGAAAAACGAAATTAAGTGCGCGGATGCATTCCGAATGTTGACTGTGGCATACGGAGAAGCTACCTTGGACCAAAGCAACGTTTATCTGTGGTACAAAATGTTCTCAGAAGGCCGAGAAGATGTGAACGACGAAAAGCGTGCCGGACGCCCGAGCACTTCAACAACAGACGAAAAAATTAATGAAGTGGAGAAAATGATATTGGCCAATCGTCGAATCACCGTTAGAGAAGTTGCTGAGGACCTAAACATATCGATTGGCTCGTGCCATTCGATTTTTATCAATGATTTGGGCATGAGACGGGTCGCCGCGAAATTTGTACCAAAATTGCTCAATTGCTCGTTGCTTGTGCGCGACTTTTTAGCCAAAAACAACACACTAATGATGCCGCAGCCACCGTATTCCCCAGATCTGGCCCCCTGTGACTTTTTCTTGTTACCTAAACTGAAGAGGCCCATGAAAGGACGACGTTACGCTACGCTTGACGAGATAAAGACGGCATCGAAGGAGGAGCTGAACAAGATAAAAAAAATGATTTTTTGAAGTGCTTTGAAGATTGGAAAAACCGTTGGCACAAGTGTATAATATCTCATGGGGATTACTTTGAAGGGGACAAAATAGATATTCATGAATAAATAAATAATTTTTGAAAAAACACAAAATTCGCGATATTTTTTGAACACACCTCGTATTGCCACGTACCTTTTTTCAAAAATAATTAAAAATTTAATATTGGAGTACATCAGCTGGCAAAACGTAAATTACACGGGCACTTACCGCAAAGGTGGCCTCCCAAATGCGACACCGGCTAGCTAGCAGAGAGAGGGGCCGGTTATAAATCAAAAATTGTATCTTACTTACTTTTATAAGGGCGCCAGGTATTTTAGCAATGAACCCCATTCACGAAAAATACCAAAATAGAGATAAAAGCTGTAAATGACAGAGGTTCAAAGGATAAAATTTAAGAAAGGGATTACATATGAAATTAGGTTCGCTCAAAACAAAATCGTACATAAACTTTAACAAAATCGGTTTATTGAGGCAAAAATAAACCGGTGCCACTATAAACAATTTGTAAATCCCACTTATTTTCTAATGAACAATGAAATGATGAGCGGGGAAGGTGAAATGTGCGCATGAAATTATTTAAACTAAACAATTTATAATCCAGTGGCGTAGGGCATGCCACAAAAACAAACAAAAGATTACTGTTTTATTCAGTAGCCCTACAAAAATATTTCCAAGACAAACTAAGCAATAATTTTGTTCAATTATTGGTATCGAGATCACACAGTGACCTTTCAATACCCCAAAACGTAGTAAAATTGTATCTGCACGGCGCACTGCAAAGGCGTCACTGACTTGAACTAAACGCGCACGCGCACAATACAAGGTGCACTCAGAAGAACAAAAATGAAAAATCTTAACGATGAAAAATTTAGCGCTTTTAAAACACAAAGTATTATACTCATCTGGGGTAGTTGTTGACCAAGAAGCTGATATCCTAGTCCAACACGGTTGGCGGCGGCGATGGAACTGGGTAGAAATGGCGGCTCAGGATTGGCTGATTTCGGCGTGGCGCGATTAGGCGCTCAGTGAAAATCACTAGGCTCACGGCACTAAAAGTCGTACTAACTCCCCAAAATTCGGGAAAAGTCCAAATGCACGATACAGAAACTTGCGAGAAAAGTTGCAGATAGACTACACTGCCACCACGTGCGCAAAACTTAACTCCTCACTCACGGAGAATAGATATTAAGTTGAAATAAAATTTTCTACACTCGACGTAATAGCGATAATCAACTTAATAAATTTTTAACTTGCACTACTAGTGGCACAAGACTTTAAAGAGGGCACGTGAGAGTAGCCAAAAAAACTACCGTTTCGTTTCACGGCAGAAACGCAACAACCCAAAATTTGCAAAGCCATTCGGCACGCGTACGTTCAATTATTCGTCAGAGGCGTACCAGATAAATTTTAAAGCGTTTACATATACTCAAGAAATTTTTTAAAAAAATTAAACGTTACAATATATATAGATAGTGAATCTACCTGTTTAGAATAAAAGACTAGCGAAAACTCGGCTACGCCGAGTATTCCCTAGGGCTCCGCCGATAGTATTTTATAATAGTTTTACGTACGTCCAATCCGCCTAGGAACAATTTAAACGCAAAGTGCTACCGCTAAGAGTCTTTCAAAATATTTTTTTCCCGCCCACCCAAACAGCCCACGCAACCTGCCCACCCAAAATACCCACGCAACCTGCCCACCCAACCTGCCCAAGCAACATGTCCACTCAAAATGCCCAAACACAACATGGTTCTGACAACTTTAAACAAAACACAAAAGCCGATAGAGCTGTCAAATTTTTGACATTTCTGCATGATAGCCATTGACCGTACCTCTCATTTGATAGCAAACACGACGTAGTTCTAACAACTTTAAGCAAAAAACAAAATCCGATCAAGCTGTCAAATTTATGACACTTCTGCATGACAGCCCTTGACGTTAGTTTTCATTTGATACCAAACACGACATGATTCTGATAACTTTAAGCAAAAAACAAAAGCCGATCGAGCTGTTCAATTTTTGACATTTCTGCCTGACAGCCCTTGTCGATACCTCTCATTTGATACCAAACACGACATCGTTATAACAACTTTAAACAAAAAACAAAAGCCGATCGAGCTGTCAAATTTTTGACACTTCTGCATGACAGCCCTTGACGTTAC
This sequence comes from Ophonus ardosiacus, assembly GCA_943142095.1. Classification (NCBI taxonomy): domain Eukaryota; kingdom Metazoa; phylum Arthropoda; class Insecta; order Coleoptera; family Carabidae; genus Ophonus; species Ophonus ardosiacus. The sequence goes on along the minus strand of OW964828.1, from coordinate 30,669,270 downwards.
TTTTCATTTGATACCAAACACGACATGGTTCCGACAACTTTAACCAAAAAACAAAAGCCGATCGAGCTTTCAAAATTTTGACATTTCTGCATGGCAGCCCTTGACGAACCCTCTCATTTGATACCAAAAACGACATGGTTCTAACAACTTTAAGCAAAAAACAAAAGCCGATCGAGCTGTCAAATTTTTAACATTTCTACATGTCAGTCCTTGACGAACCCTCTCATTTGATACCAAACACGACATGGTTCCGACAACTTTAACCAAAAAACAAAAGCCGATCGAGCTTTCAAAATTTTGACATTTCTGCATGGCAGCCCTTGACGAACCCTCTCATTTGATACCAAAAACGACATGGTTCTAACAACTTTAAGCAAAAAACAAAAGCCGATCGAGCTGTCACATTTTTAACATTTCTACATGTCAGTCCTTGACGAACCTTCTCATTTGATACCAAATACGACATGGTTCTGACAACTTTAAGCAAAAAACAAAAGCCGATCGAGCTATCAAAATTTTGACATTTCTGCACGGCAGCCCTTGTCGATACCTCTCATTTGATACCAAACACGACATGTTTCTGACAACTTTATGCAAAAACAAAAGCCGACCGAGCTGTCAAATTCTTGACATTGGAATATTTGTTATTTACTTAGTTTCTTATGGGATGTGTGGCAACACTTTGAAAATGCACATGAATCACGGACATGAACCTTCAAAAAATATAATTTTTAAATATAATGTTTTAGGCCTTTTAAACTACTATGGAATAACCGCCCATTGCCATAATGTATGTTTATGAATTTAACTTTTTTCAAAATGTCCTTATTTTATAAATAATTCCATTTAAATGTTCTGATTGACATGTCAAAGAAACGTTCTTCGTCATTTCATTAAAATCACTCGCACCGTTTAGTCTGTACAGGTGAGCAAAATTTCCCAGATCGTCATGATGATTAAAGAAAATATATATATATAGATAGATAGTGAATTAAATTATTTAGTATAAAAGACTAGCGAAAACTCGGCTACGCCGAGTATTCCCTAGGGCTCCGCCGATAGTGTTTTATAATAGTTTTACGTACGTCCAATCCGTCTAGGAACAATTTAAACGCTACCGTTAAGAGTCTTTCAAAATATTTTTTTCCCGCCCACCCAAACAGCCCACGCAACCTGCTCACGCAATATGCCCACCCAAACGACCCACGCAACCTGCCCACCCAAAATACCCACGCAACCTGCCCACCCAAATAGCCCACGCAACCTGCCCACCCAAAATGCCCACGCAACCTGCCCACCCAACCTGCCCACTCAAACTGCCCACGCAACCTGCCCACCCAAAATGCCCACTCAAACTGCCTACGTAACTTGCCCACCCAAAAGCCGATTGAGATGTCAAAATTTTGAGATTTATGCATGACAGCTCTCGACGATACCTCTCATTTGTTACCAAACACGACATGGTTCTGACAACTTTAGGCAAAAAACAAAATCCGATTGAGCTGTCAATTTTTTGACATTTTTGCATGACAACCCTTGACGTTACCTTTCATTTGATACCACACACGACATGGTTCTGACAACTTTAAGCAAAAACAAAAGCCGATCAAGCTGTCAAATTTTTAATATTTCTACATGGCAGCCCTTGACTATACTTCTCATTTGATACCAAACACGTTATGGTTCTGACAACTTTAAGCAAAAATAGAAAAGCCAATCGTTCTGTCAAAATTTTAACATTTCACATTGATCTAGTTAGCAATATTTGTTTTATAGGTACTTACCTAGTTACTTATAGAATGTTTAGCAACACTTTCGTAGTGGACATGAACCGTCAAAAATTATAAATTTTAAATATGTTTTAGGCCATTTTTACTATTGTGAAATAATTGCCCATTCTTATAATTTATGTTTATGAATTAAACATTTTTCAAATTGTCCTCATTTCAAAAATATTTCCATTTAAAGGTTCTGATTGACATGTCAAACAATCTTTCTCCTAGGGCTCCGCCGATAGTGTATTAGTGTATTATAATAGTTTTACGTACTTCCATTCCGTCTAGATACCATTTTTATCAATTTCATATCCAAATTAGGTTCCATTTAAATACATGCCTTTTTCGTCGTTCAGCAACTATTTTGGCAATGGAATCATGCGTACATATGTTACTGTACGTTCATAATCACTGAATTATCACCTTTTCAACTTCTCTGTCATAAAAAGCAAACAGTTTTACCTATGGATAAAATTTAACTTCAAGGTTATATATGAATTATTAATTACCATTTAAATAGAGAAAATAATTATAAAATACCTTTAATTATACTATTATATCCATAAAAATCGTTCCATAAAAAATATATATCCACTTTTAACTAATCTTTAAACATTTCTTATATTGGTTTGTCACTAACATTGACATGTCAAATGTGATAGATGACATCGTTTTTCTTCTTAATTTTGTACATGTAGACTTCGATGTATTGTTTCAAAAACCCAAATTTCCACTTTTAAAAATTTTTTACACAAAAACTATGCACCGTACAGAAAAATTACCTATTACCAGGAAATCAAGTTGAATTATTCTCTACGTCCCAGAAAAAAATTCATTAAAATCACTCGCACCGTTTAGTCTGTACAGGTGCGCAAAATTTCCCCGATCGTCGTGATTAAAGAAAAAATATATATATATATATATATATATATATATATATATATATATAAATAGATAGTGAATCTACCCGTTTAGTATAAAAGACTAGCGAAAACTCGGCTACGCCGAGTACTCCCTAGGGCTCCGCCGATAGTGTTTTTTAATAGTTTTACGTACGTCCAATCCGTCTAGGAACAATTTAAACGGAAAGTGCTAACGCTAAGGGTCTTTCAAAATATTTTTTTCCCGCCCATCCAAACAACCCACGCAACCTGCCCACCCAAACTGCTCACGCAACCTGCCCACCCAAACTGCTCACGCAACCTGCCCATCCAAAATGCCCATGCAACCGACATTTTTGCATGACAGCCCTTGACGATACCTCTCATTTGATACCAAACACGACATGGTTCTGACAACTTTAAGCTAAAAACAAAAGCCGATCGAGCTGTCAAATATTAAACATTTCTGCATGACAGCCCTTGACGTTACCTTTCATTGAATACCAAACACGACAAGGTTCTGACAACTTTAAGCAAAAAACAAAAGCCGATCGAGCTGTCAATTTTTTGACATTTCTGCATGACAGCCCTTGACGTTACCTTTCATTTGATAACAAACACGACATGGTTCTGACAACTTTAAGCAAAAAAACAAAAGCCGATCGAGCTGTCAATTTTTTGACATTTCTGCATGACAGTCCTTGACGAACCCTCTCATTTGATACCAAACACGACATGTTTCTGACAACTTTAGGCCAAAAACAAAAGCCGATCGAACTGTCAAAATTTTAACATTTCTGCATGACAGCCCTTGACGAACCTTCTCATTTGATACCAAACACGACATGTTTCTGACAACTTTATGCAAAAAACAAAAGCCGATCGAGCTGTCAAATTCTTGACATTGGAATATTTGTTTTTTACTTAGTTTCGTTTGGGATGTGTGGCAACACTTTGGAAATGTACAAGAATCACCACGGACATGAACCTTCAAAAATTTTAATTTTTAAATATAATGTTTTAGGCCTTTTAAACTTATATGGAATAACCGCCCATTGCCATAATGTATGTTTATGAATTTAACTTTTTTCAAAATGTCCTTATTTTATAAATAATTCCATTTAAATGTTCTGATTGACATGTCAAAGAAACGTTCTTCGTCTTAAATTTTTCAAAGAAGACTAAATTTTTGTTTTCAAATTGTTTCAAAAAGCCAAAATACGAACTTTAAAAATGTTTTACACAAAAACTATGCACCGTACATAAAAATGACCTATTAGCAGGAAATCAAGTTGAGTTATTTTCTACAACCTGCAACAATTTTAATTAAAATCGCTCTTATTGTTTAGTCTGTACAAGCGAATAAAATTTTCGCGATCGTCGTGATGAATTCAATATAGAAATATACATATATATATATATATATATATATATATATATATATATATATATATATATATATATATATATACATATACATAGTGAATTAAATTATTTAGTATAAAAGATAGGTAACTTCAAGGGCTGTCATGCAGAAATGTCAAAAATTTGACAGCTCGATCGGCTTTTGTTTTTTGCATAAAGTTGTTAGAATCATGTCGTGTTTGGTATCAAATGAGAGGTATCGTCAAGGGCTGCCATGCGCAAATGTCAAAAATTTGACAGCTCAGTCAGCTTTTGTTTTTTGCTTAAAGTTGTCAGAACCATGTCGTGATTGGTATCAAATGAGAGGTATCGTCGAGGGCTGCTATGCAAAAATGTCAAAATTTTGACAGCTCGAACGGCTTTTGTTTTTCGCTTAAAGTTCTCAGAACCATGTCGTGTTTGGTATCAAATGAAAGGTAACGTCAAGGGCTGTCATGCAGAAGTGTCAAAAATTTGACAGCTCGATTGGCTTTTATTTTATGCTTAAAGTTGTCAGAACCATGTCGTGTTTGGTATCAAATGAGAGGGTTCGTCAAAGGCTGTCATGCAGAAATGTCAAAAATTTGACGGCTTGATCGGTTTTTGTTTTTTGCTTAAAGTTGTCAGAAGCATGTCGTGTTTGGTATCAAATGAAAGGTAACTTAAAGGGCTATCATGCAGAAATGACAAAAATTTGACAGCTCGATCGGCTTTTGTTTTTTACTTAAAGTTGTCAGACCCATATCGTGTTTGGTATCAAATGAAAGGTAACGTCAAGGGCTGTCATGCAGAAGTGTCAAAAATTTGACAGCTCGATTGGCTTTTATTTTTGCTTAAAGTTGTCAGAACCATGTCGTGTTTGGTATCAAATGAGAGGGTTCGTCAAAGGCTGTCATGCAGAAATGTCAAAAATTTGACGGCTTGATCGGTTTTTGTTTTTTGCTTAAAGTTGTCAGAAGCATGTCGTGTTTGGTATCAAATGAAAGGTAACTTAAAGGGCTATCATGCAGAAATGACAAAAATTTGACAGCTCGATCGGCTTTTGTTTTTTACTTAAAGTTGTCAGAACCATATCGTGTTTGGTATCAAATGAAACATAACGTCAAGGGCTGTCATGCAGAAATGTAAAAAATTTGAAAGCTAGATCGGCTTTTGTTTTTAGCTTAAAGTTGTCAGAACCATATCGTGTTTGGTATCAAATGAAACATAACGTCAAGGGCTGTCATGCAGAAATGTAAAAAATTTGAAAGCTAGATCGGCTTTTGTTTTTTGCTTAAAGTTGTCAGAACCATATCGTGTTTGGTATCAAATGAAAGGTAAAGTCAAGGGCTGTCATGCAGAAATGTAAAAAGTTGACAGCTCGATCGGCTTTGGTTTTTTGCTTAAAGTTGTCAGAACCATGTCGTGTTTGGTATCAAATGAGAGGTATCGTGGAGGGCTGCCATGCAGAAATGTTAAAAATTTGACAGCTCGATCGGCTTTTGTTTTTTGCTTCAAGTTGTCAGAATCATGTCGTGTTTGGTATCAAATGAGAGGTATCGTCGATGGCTGCCATGCAGATTGCGTGGACAGGTTGCGTGGGCTGTTTGGGTGGGCGGGAAAAAATATTTTGAAAGACTCTTAGCGTTTGGACTTTGCGTTTAAATTGTTCCTAGATGTATTGGACGTAACTAAAACTATTATAAAAGACTATCGGCGGGGCCCTAGGGAATACTCGGTCAGCACAAGACCTCTTGCCATATCCGTATTAGGCTATATAAGTATTGTATTGCACTTCGCTTTTATATAGTATTATTTATTATATTTATTTTGTATACGTTTTTCAAGATTTTGAGAATGATATTAAGATGACGAACACATATATTTTTTCACGAATTTTAATTATTTCATGCATGGCTCTCAAGCGCCATCGCTATTTTCTTACGTGAATCGGAGTGTATAATGATTGTCTTATTACCTCTCGCTAAGAGACGTATTGGATTCATGCTAAAATTCGCATATCCAGATTTTATTGAATAAGCACGATTTCAGGTCCTTAGAATCCGATTATAACATTTTTAAAATGATGTCTGTGTGTGTGTGTGGATGTGTGTATGTGTGTGTGTATGGATGTTGGAGAGACGATTCCTCAAAAACTACAAGACTTAAAAAATATATAACTGCAGTTTCTTCAATCTGACATTCCTGGGAAGAGCTAAAAAGGTTTCGGTAACAATTGAACAACCGGAAGTAGTAGTTTCTTAAAAAAATTCTTCTAAATATAATTTTTGGGAGTTTTTTTATTAAATATTGAAGAACATAAAATTCTCCATCTAATACACTTAAATTTTTTATTATATCTTGTATAAATTTAGAGATAAAGACACTATAATTTATAGAGTAAACTAATCGCAGAGGCCAAGGCACTAAGGAAACCAGTTGACAAATTCCAATGTTTACAACATGACACATGTCATTATCAAATATTAACAGTTTTAGTGACATTCTGATAGCTTTATCTGGGAATTATATTTAACTTTTCTTATTGTTTTATTAATTAAATATTTGAAATTATAGGTAAAATTGTGGTAAAATGCATATATCCATCAGAAATACCACCAATCTGGTTAATGAATTGGAAGAATCTATGACATTTAGAAACTTTCTCATACAATGAAAAATGGATAGTTCTGTAATTTTTTGTTATATAACGACGGTTTGAAAGTGAAGTGCAATACAATAATTTTATTTTATATAGACTAATATGGAAATGGCGAGAGGTCTTGTGCTGGCCACAACATATTTTTTTACAATGCTATGGCGTGGCTATGACAAACAATTTCTTTAAAATATTGTAAACAACTTATTTACTTCATTGTTTATTTGGTGAGAATCAGGGAATGTGAGAATGGATAAAGCTTCGGCTGAATTAATTGACCTGGAAAGAGGTAAGTTTTTTTTAAAATATTAGTACTGCACTACATTTCACATTAGAAAATGAATATTAACAATTAAAACAAAGCGTGGTTAAATGTCAATAATTCTGTAGATTTTATTTAATAATTGACAGCTGACGAAGTGATATTTTTTTCGCTTTAGTGAACCAGGCAAGCAATCTGACCAAAGGGCAGAATTTATATCCCTATTTAAATTAACGCTATTATCCTTCGTGAAATGAAGTATATGTTTAAAAATATCGTTCAAAAAATACTGTATTATTATTAGATGAATTTACAAATTTTAAATGTAAATCATAAATTAGATTCATTGTAAACCAGTAAAGGCAAATATGGATAATTATTTTAATAAATCTACATTAATTATTCAAAATATCTAAATCACATTGATCCCACACTAGCCTTTATTCTGTTTCACTTGCGACATATTTTTGTCAATTATAATATTAAAATTTACATTTTTATGATCATTTTTCTGTATTGCTGTATAACATAATATTTTTTTTCATATGTACGTTAAATTATTATTAACTCACTTACCAAAAAAAATCATTTGCTTCTAAATTTGACAGACATCTACTTACACAATTGATTAATTTTCAATTTAATTATAGCGAAGGAAACTAATAGCATGAGTGATAGCGGCGCCGAAGTATGCAACGCACGTAAGTATCACAAAAATCTAATTTAATAATAATTTCTTAAATAAAAAATTTAAAAAAAATTACAATATAATTATAGAAAAAGCGATACATTTTTGTCAATTATAATATAAAAATTTAAATTTTTATGATCATTATTCTGTATTGCTGTATATTATTATTATTATTCACTAACTTAATAAAAAAATCATTTGCTTTTAAATTTGACAGAAAATTCATACACAGTTAATAAATATATAAAGCCATAGATATAAAGATGTAAGATATACCTAGTTTCATTATTAGTAGTTTTATTGTATTTAATTAATATCTATATATTTAATTTTTGTTACAGAAAAAATTTTGGGCTTTACATAAAATATTTAAGAATGTTCTTTAGTTATAAAACAATACATAATTAAAATAATTCTTTGTGTTGTTATTTTGTTATAAGTGCGCAATATATTAAAATAATTTGTACTCGATAACAGATTCATTATTATAATAAACTTCGTCTATACCAAGGAAGACATGGTTCGGACGAATTTATACAAAAATTACTGTACTAGGTTTTTGTGTAATAAATTATTATTGGTGAAAAAACAATGCGTTGAAATCTATCAGAGTCTTTGAAAATTTTAAGATGAATCACGTTGACAAGCCTCATTTGACAAGTCATTGGTAACATGTGTCAAATTTGACAAGTTGAAGATGAACTTCAAATGGTATTATCTTTAAAACAAGAATAGATTTCGAAAAATTTAATATAGATTGATTAAACGTAAGATTAAACGAATATATCATTTATGAGTAATGACATTAAACTAATGTTATTAGAAATTGTAAATCTTTGACATTTCAAAGTAGTTTGGTTGGGTCACTGTCAATCTTCTGGTGTTTTCTTCTAGTTTTCTCAAACGTACACATATCTGTAATTTTTTATAATATTTGCTCTGATGTAGCAAAAATTTAATATATTTTACTTTTGTTTTTCATTTCCATGTTTGAATAATATTTCGTTGTGTTCTTTGGTTCTTCCATCTAAATACCGACTACAGGCTACGTAGATACAATTGCGCACTTTTTATCACAACTGTTAAAACAGAAGCTGCTAAGATAAATTGATAATAGTTATATAATTATAAACAAATGTATAAAACCAAAATTTTTATAGACAAATGCCCGTATTAATAAACAATCGTAAAAATTTGAAACGGATCGTTATAATTTTTATCCAATAAAAAGAGTCGACATTGAAAGAAAAATCGAAATTTAATTTGTCAAGTTTGATTCTATTTGTCAAAAATTATAAGGAACCATTTTGAAACTTTTAGAGTGTTTATGAATATGGGAAATAATGTATAATAATTAGATTTAAAGATTTTAAAGGTAAATGTACAGAAAACTGTAAATATTTAATTAACTATTATGTGTTTTCTGACTCTGTCGGTATAATAGATTTTTGTCTGACCAACTGAATGAAATGGTCGTGAATTTTGATTAATAAATCAAAAATTCTATGAAAAATAATTTCTGTCAAATATGTAAACAATTGCTTATTTATTGTTATTGTTTTTTCACATTTCGTGTAAAACGATATCACTTTATTGTGCTCAGTGCCAATAAATATTATTTAGCGACTTTTGAAGAGAAGAGATTTGTGTAATAAATACAGATTTGTTATTTTAGTGTTGCAGTAGATAAAATCCAGCAGAAAATTATTGTTGGTCAAAGTAGGACGATAATTAATTAAAGGTGAGCACAATCTACTTAAATATACAATTTAAATGGTAAATGATTTCAACAATGTCAAATTAATAAAATAAGCATGTAAAAGAGAATGACTAATATGTTGCTTGCTTTCTGGTGACTGAATGTCAATTTATTCAATTTCATACGTACACTCTAACTGGTTGTAAATTTAGGTACTGAAGAACTTAATTTGACTGCAGTTAAGACGATAAATACGAGTGCAGGATTTGAGCAAAAAGCCAGTAGAATCGATCCAGTTTTAAGCAATTTGAATGATAAAACAACGCACTCAAAAAACGTAAGTTTTTATTTAGTTGACGTACTTCTTTTTAAATAACACTTTAATAAACTGACCGTTAGTATGAGTAAGTGATTAAGGGCGATTTGCGAGCATTTGCTTAAAGTTGCTTTATCCAATACCTATCTTAGCGAGAGGTAAAAATTAAATTTTAGATATTTTAAAATGGTACTGAATTTTCGACATCAAAGAGTAGGTACATTTAACATGTATAGAATTCAATTTTGGATATCTGTATCTGAATTTTTTATATCTTTAATTCCATTTTTGACATCCTTAATTCAATTCTTAATATCCTTAAATGAATTCTTGATAAAATAATCAATAAACGATTGAGAAATATAAAACAAAGTCATAGTCACTATATTTTTGTGTTGATTTTTACCTCCCGCTACCCTTGGTAAGGGAGGTATAGGGATCGTGCTAAAAATCTCATATCGAGATTTTAGTAAATGACCACGTTTTAAGGTCCCTAGAATCCATTTTTAACATTTTCACGATGATGTCTATATGTGTGTATGTGTGTGTGTGTATGTGTGTATGTGTACGAATTTTGTTTGCACTCTAACTCAAATACTATCATTCCGAAAATACTGAAACCTTGTATTTTTACCCTATTCTAATAGGAATAGAAGCCATTAGATTTTGGTGTAAATCGGATAAACGGAAATGGTACTTTACTTGAAGCTCATAATGGTTTTTCTTCAAAAAATACCATTAAATGCCATTTTTTCCAATTTTATGTCTTATGAAAATTAAAGATTATTGCATTTTCTACAGGAATACATTAATACTTTTTCTATATATTTTACAGATAAATTTAAAAATAATTTTTTTTATTAGTCGCGAAGCCTAAGATAAAAACTATTTCTTTGTTACACAGTTCATTTTTCAAATGAATGTAACTGACAGTAAATGTCACTGTCAGAAAACTTATCATTTCAAATTAATAATAGTGACATTTTAAAAAGAAAATAGTAAATAAAGCAATAGTTTTCTGCAATGGAACAGTTTGCAGCGTTAGTAAATACGTAGGTAGGTATGTATTTAAATTAATAAAAATTAAATAGTGGGAGGTTTTGTGTTGGCCACATCAGATTTTTATAAATAAAATATAATGTATTAACAAACTGGTTTTAAATATAGGTACTGAAGAACTGAATTCGACTACAGTGCAGGATCTCGGCTTTGGTCTATAACCCAGTAGAATCGATTCAGTTGTAAGCAATTTTGGTGTGGAGTATTTCATTGTTTAATTGATTGCTAAACAACGCACTCAAAAAAACGTAAGTTTTTATTAAATTGACAGTACCTATTTAAGATATTAAACTTCAAAATGCCGAGAAAAAATTGGCTAAAACGCGTTCAACGTAAAGAAAGGTACAATGATATTGTTGACAATGAAAATACAAACGTAAATGCGGTAAATAAATCAAATGAAGTAACTAATTCATTAGCTAAAAACGTGAAAGCGATAAAATTGGTAGGTAGTGCAAATGTAGCAAAAATTAGTCAAACGGGAGTAACTAATTTGAATGTTAGTGTTAGAGATGTTATAAATCTTGATACTGGCATACAATGTAATTTAGTTGACCGCGACATGAACACTTTAATAAATCCGCAAGGGTATTTAGAAGATGTACATATGGATACTTTTTTTTCCATAGTACGATCAGTTTCTAACTTCAGACCTCAGAGTACAGTTTACTTACAAGCTTTAAATCGTATCGTACCTATAGCACAAGGAAATAAATATATCCAAATATTGTTTTCACCAGGTCAAGATGTAGGTAGCATAGGCCATTGAATATCAATTTATTATGACGGTTCTCAAATTTTTGTGTACGATAGCATGAATTCTCAATCTTTAAACACCAATATTAAAGCGTATTTAGACAGATTATTCCCACACAGACCGCCAGTTAGATTTACGCGAGTTCAACAACAAACGAATGCATATGATTGTGGTCTATTTGCTATCGCGTTCTGTACTAGTGTAATATTAAACCGAAATCCTGAACAGGAAACGTACGATATAACCAGATTAAGGACTCATGTTTTACAAATGTTTCGAACGCGCCAGCTAACAATTTTTCCAGTTACACGTCAACAGCAATTACGTGAAAATTATTTAAAGCGGAAATCTAGTGAAACTGAGGAACAGCGAAATAAGCGTTTAAAAAAATAAAGCAAAATGTACTTAAAACAGTTAACCAATAAAACACCTCAAAAGAAAATTGAATGTTTAGAAAAACAAAAGCAAATGTCTTTAAATCGTATTGAACGCGAAACATCCGAAGAAAAAGCTATTAGGTTAAATAGACTAAAATTGAATTTCGAAAATTATTTGAGCAATGAAACATCCGAGGAAAAAGTTATTCGGTTAAACAAATTAAAATTGAATTTAGAAAATTATTTAAGCAATGAAACATCCGAGGAAAAAGTTATTCGGTTAAACAAATTAGAATTGAATTTCGAAAATTATTTAAGCAATGAAACAACCGAAGAAAAAGCTATTAGATTAGAAAAACTTAAAAATAACTTTAAAAAATTTGTAAATAAAGAAACTCTCGAAGAAAAAGCAAAGCGGTTAGAAAGATATAAAGATAATTTAGCAAATTTAATTAAGAACGAAACACCTGAACAAAAACAACACAGATTGTTAAAAAATAATCAAATAAATAAAGCTAAAATCATTGCAAAGAAACAAAACCATCAAGTTTCAGACACATACATGTTGGCAGCTACAGGCTTAGAAATAGTAGTAGAATTACATAGCTTAGGGCCAATGACATTTGAATGTAAATATTGCTGTTCGAAAAATTTTGCTTTCGAAAAGCCACATGATGGTAAGTTCAATCTGTGTTGTCGTAAAGGTAAATTAAATCCAGACAAGTTGTCTGATTTTCCTGAATATTTAAAAAATCTAATGATAGAGAATAATGTAGATAGTAGGAATTTTAAAGAAAATATTAGAAACTATAATAGCGCTTTGGCATTTGCATCTATGGGAGCAAGCTTTTCACCTCCTCCCGGCCGAGGCCCATACTGTTTTCGTATTCATGGTCAAATTTACCATGATACCAATGCTTCATTGTATCCAATGAATGGTAAGACTGAAAAGTATGCGCAATTATATATAATTAACACAACTGATGCGTTACAAAAACGCATGAACAACAAATATAACACTAAATGTAAACCAGACATTATGAAAAAATTAGATAATGTAATTAGGGAAATTAATCCCTATTTTAAAGCGTATCTAATGTTAAAAGAAGTAGAACAACGGGAAATAGCTAAAGCAAATTTAAATAATGGGACTGTATCAGAAATTAGTTTATGAATAGTTAATGATAGATCAAAAGATAAACGTAGGTACAATCTTCCCACGAGTAATGAGGTAGCAGTAGTTTTCACATCAAACGATGGTGAACCACCAATAGAAAGAGATATATGCGTACATCCTAGGGCCGGTGGACAAGTTAGAATCAAGCAATTTAGTGAAAATTGCGACCCAATGATTTATCCATTGTTATTTCCTTACGGAGATCCCGGGTGGAATATGAATATGAAACAATCAGATGGCAAGGCAAAACAAAGTATGTTACAATTTTATACAAATAGGTTAGCTGTTAGAAATCAATTTAATCCGTGCTTAGAAGCCGGTAAATTAACTCAACAGTTCATTGTTGATGCATATGTAAAAATTGAGGCTGAAAGACTTACATATATTCGACTTCATCAGTAAGATTTTAGGGTAGAACTTTACAGTGGGTTAATGGATCATATTAATAATTTAGCTGCAAACGAAGGTGCTAAACCAGGGTCCATGATTATTTTGCCATCCACATTTCAGGGCGGAAGTCGTTTTATGTTAAAAATGTATCAGAACGCGATGGCTATTGTTAGAGAATGGGGCAAACCAGATTTGTTCATAACAGTGACATGTAATCCAAAATGGTTAGAAATTGTGCAACAATTACGTCAAGGACAAACATCAGCAGATAGACCAGATATTGTAGCTAGGGTTTTTTGTGGCAAAATTAAACACATGTTGCATGAATTCCTTCACGATAACATTTTCGGTAAGATAGTAGCGTTTATATATGTAATTGAATTTCAAAAACGGGGTTTACCACATATGCACCTGTTGTTAACATTAGATGAGGGTAGTAAAATTCGTAACAGAGAGGATATTGATGCATTAGTGTCCGCTGAAATTCCAGATGAAACAAACGAACCCGAATTATACCAAATTGTTCAGTCGCATATGATACATGGGCCGTGCGGTATTTTAAATAAATTTTCACCGTGTATGAGTGACAATAAATGTTCCAAAAGATACCCAAAAGAATTTAGAAATGAAACGCATGAAAATGTAAACGGTTATCCTCTATACAAAAGGTCAAACAATAACGCTAAAATGTACATTCTGTGGAAAAATGGCACAATAAAATATACCATCGATAATAGATGGATTGTACCATACAATCCTTATTTATTAAAAAAGTACCGAACCCACATAAATGTAGAAATATGTTCTTCAGTTAAAAGTATTAAATACATTTGTGATTATTTATGTAAAGGTCATGATTGCGCTAGCGTCAAGATAGGTCAGATAGATAAAAGTAAAACTGTTCAGTGGGAACAGAAAATTAATGGCTATTTAGATGCGAGATATGTTTCGGCACCAGAATCTTGCTGGCGTTTGTTTGAATATCCATTACACGATAAATCTCATGCGATTTTTGAATTGTCAGTGCACTTAAAAAATCAACAGGCCGTATTTTTTGCTAACGGTCAAGAGAAACGTGCAGTTGAGCGTGCAGCAAAAAAGAATACAACACTTACTGCGTGGTTTTTGCTTAATCAAACTGATTCTAATGCGCGACAATATTGCTATATGGAAATTCCCAAATTTTATGTTTTTGCTAATAACGCGTGGAAACCTAGACAAAGAGAAACAAAACCACCCATAAGCCGAATGATATCTGTAAGTCCAAAAGATATAGAACGGTTTCATTTACGGTTAATATTGGTACACGCCAAAGGGGCGACAAGTTTTGAAAATTTGCGTACTGTAGATGGTAAATTATACGATACATATCAGGAAGCTGCACGTGCTTTAGGTTTGTTGCAAAATGATAAAGAATGTGAAAATTGTTTAAGTGAAGCAGTATTAAGTAAATTTCCTAGACAACTTAGGGAACTGTTTGCATATTTAATATGTTTTCATACTTCTACAAATGCACTCGAATTGTGGGAAAAATTTAAAGATTACTTAATGGAAGATTATTTGTTACATCATTCCACAATAGTTGCACAAAATAAATGTTTACGAAAAATACAAGAAATATTAGTGATTCATAGTGAGACGATACGCTATAAATATTATTATTTGTTATTATTATTATTATTATTATTATTATTATTATTATTGTAGTACGGTAATATATTTATTTGTTTATTGAAAATATATTTTGTTGCAATGGCCATTGCTTAAATATTTGTTGTACAGTGTTTTTTGTGTATCTTATGTCACTAGGAGAGAAAGGATTCGAGTTCGGCCGATAAGACGAGATAGTGAAACCACTTGAGCCGGCCTCACAGGGCTGGGACATCTGCGAAGTATCAATCACACCTTTGTTGTTCTAGAATTTTCGGTGAGCCATCCACTAACCACCCACGCCGGTGACGTAGCGCCTACCCCCGAAACACCCTAGTTTTGGAAGGAGACAAGAGGGATATTTGGGTTTAAATACGAGGTCTGAAGCTACACTCATCAGTCTTGCTTCGGCAGGACTCCCAGATCCTGGACCTCTGGCATGGTTGACATGTTGAGTAACCCGGGCTTCTGGCATCCTAGAGCTTGGACCTCTGGCGTGGTTGACACGTTGGGTAACCCGAGTTTCTGGATTCATCCAAATTTTACTTTTGGCTTGTCCGAGGTAAGTTCTCCAGGTCTCTCCTCGATACCGCTTTCCAAAACCTTCACAGCTCCCCCCATCCAGCTGCTATGGTTCGCCAGGCACGTTTGGGATCCAACTTCCCCCCATCCAGCTGCTATGGTTCGCCAGGCACGTTTGGGATCCTACTTTCCCCCCATCCAGCTGCTATGGTTCGCCAGGCACGTTTGGGATCCAACTTCCCCCCATCCAGCTGTTATGGTTCGCCAGGCACGTTTGGGATCCTACTTTCCCCCCATCCAGCTGCTATGGTTCGCCAGGCACGTTTGGGATCCTACTTTTCCCCCATCCAGCTGCTATGGTTCGCCAGGCACGTTTGGGATCCAATTTTCCACCCATCCAGCTGCTATGGTTCACCAGGCACGTTTGGGATCCAACTTCCCCCCATCCAGCTGCTATGGTTCGCCAGGCACGTTTGGGATCCAACTTCCCCCCCATCCAGCTGCTATGGTTCGCCAGGCACGTTTGGGATCCTACTTTCCCCCCATCCAGCTGCTATTGTTCGCCAGGCACGTTTGGGATCCTACTTTCCCCCCATCCAGCTGCTATGGTTCGCCAGGCACGTTTGGGATCCTACTTTCCCCCATCCAGCTGCTATGGTTCGCCAGGCACGTTTGGGATCCTACTTTCCCCCCATCCAGCTGCTATGGTTCGCCAGGCACGTTTGGGGATCCTACTTTCCCCCCATCCAGCTGCTATGGTTCGCCAGGCACGTTTGGGATCCTACTTTCCCCCCGTTCAGCTGCTATGGCTCGCCAGGCACGTCTGGGGTCCCCCCTTTTTTCGTCCCCAACTTCATCCACGGCGAACTTAATTTGGACAAGTCATAAACAATATTTTTGTCTTGTTGTTGTCACAATGATATAATTCATTTTTATATACATGATCTGATATTGGTTGTCAATCAAACGTAATTTTGCGGGTCTGCTGCTTTGCAGCCACCCAAGCTCAAGATGTGTGCCGTATCAGCACCGAGCGCTTGCTTGTCCACGTTCACTTGGGTATAACTGACATAATACACAGCCGGCGAGTGCGACACAGGTACTCAAAGGTACATACGGCGGGGTGACTCAGTCACACGTCGAGCGAATAATCCGGCTACATCGGTTGTTCTGCCATCAGGGTGAGGCGGCTCAGCCGCGAACCCAAAATAGCGTTGCTGAAACCTCGCTATCTACGAAAAATCGGCATGTAGCGCCACGGTAACCTCGGAGAAACCGAGCTTACCCCACTTACACACTCACATACACGTACACAATTGCGATTGTAATTGGCTATCAATATAGAGGTCTAATTAATGTCTATTTGCAATGTTGCTCATATTAAATTATTGTGACAACGTATCATTGTTACTATATTAAATTTGTTATAAATTATTTGTTGAAATTGTGTCTAGATGCCTCTCTGTGCGGGGTTTTAGCTGTGGTTTCCCTCGTACGTAAGGCGAATGCCGGAGAGCGGACCTTTCCACAGCAGGGTGCCATGGTCAAACCATTACACTCAATTGTATTTCTCATATTATTTGGTATTTACTTTCATAATTAATTTTCAATAAATGCACAAGGCTTGACATATTCTGTCTGCTTTTTGGAGAGAACATTATTCTTTAATTTTGTCAAATACCTGTCCCGATTCCCCCACTTTTAACAGCTACTCTGTATTACGAACGACGTAAGGGTTACTTATTTAATATAAACACAACGTAGGGTAAGTACAACCTTCAATTAGACGAGGTCAAGTATGTCGCGTTACATAAAATTGGTGCCGTGACCAGGATAGGTATGTCGCGTTACAATAGATACGATTTAAGTGATTTCGGTTTACCACAGCCGGATGAAACAAATGATGACACCAATGAGAACGATTTGATAGACATTGTTGCCGAAAAAATAGAGGGTTAAAATAATGTAGCTTTGTTTAACATTGAACAAAAAGAAATTTTACAACATATTTTAATTGCTGTAAACGATGTAAATTGTAAAAACAGATATTTCTTTGTTGATGGACCAGGTACATTGTTAAAAGGGGGCCAGACTTTACATTCAGTTTTCAAATTACCCGTTCCAGTCACTGATGGCTGTGTTTGTAAAATTAAAGCAAATAGTATTTCCGGTAAATTTATTAAAAATGCAACAGTAATCATTTGTGACGAAGTCACAATAATCCCAAAACACGCACTAAATGCAATCGATCTTGTTTTAAAAGATTTAATGAACAATACATTACCCTTTGGTGGCAAAGTTATAATTTTAAGTGGAGATTTTCGTCAATGTCTACCTGTTGTAAATTTCACAAATCATAGAACTGTTATAATAGAAACATCTGTTTTGAGAAGCCACTTATGGCCCTTATTTAAAAAGTTTTCTTTGACACAAAATATGCGTGTGAATAAAGATGAAGTAGAATTTTCAAAATTTCTTTTGACAGTAGGAAATGCGAAATGGGGATAATGAAACTGTATCACTACCGTCAAATTGTATTTCATATAGTTCCTTGGTAGACGAAATTTTTGGTACTGATGAAATACAACCAAATGACATATATAAATTCACAAATAGGGCAATTTTAGCACCAAGGAACGATGAAACTGATATTAAATGAAATTGTTTTAAATGAAATTGTTGGGGCATCAAGGGTTTATCTTAGCGCAGATTGGTGTGAGTGTGACGAAGCCAATAAAATAAATTACCCAAGAGAAGTATTAAATAACCAAGTATCGACAGGTATGCCACAATACAAATTAACATTAAAAATAGGTGCGATTGTCATGTTGTTAAGAAATATGAATCCCAAAAAAGGATTGTGTAATGGGACACGATTAATTGTAAAAGATATGAAAAATAATTATTTAGATTTGGAAGTTTTAAGTGGTATTAGTTCAGGTACTCGAATCTATTTGCCGAGATTCGATTTATCTACCGATACAAATTTACCGTTTACGTTAAAACGGAGACAGTTCCCCATAAGATTAGCATTTTCAATGACAATAAATAAATCACAAGGCCAAACGTTTGATTTTGTTGGGATAAATTTAGAAAAACCAGTTTTTACACATGGCCAATTGTATGTTGCCATGTCTAGAGTCAGATCAATAAAGAATTTAAAAATCAAATTACCTGATGAATATATAGATAATGACACAAATACAGGATTTACAAATAATGTTGTGTTCAAAGAAATTTTCTAAGATAATTTCTATCCATAATTATAATTTGCAAAATTTTGCAAAGATTTGTAGACATGTTGCGTCCACAAAAGAGTTAAAAAAAAAGCCGTGTGACGTTAAGCCAGAAATTAAATCGCAACATGGGGCGCGTATCTTACAAATGAGGAAAATTATGTGTACAAATTTATGCAACAAGATTTAATATATTTTTTTTTCTTAAAAAAAAAGAAAACCGCAAAGTACGCGGCAATGTTAAATACCGCTGGTGGGTGTAGAACTATTATGGTTCAAGCTATTGCCACCACCTGTTGCATAAATTTAGCCCATAAATTATTTAAAATATTTTTAAATCAAAGTTCGTTTAATTTTGAAGCAATTCGTGGTATCAAAAAGTCAAAATTGTTTTTTTGTATAGATGCATTTGATTTTTAAAGAAACCTACAACTATCTTTCTCACACCGGTTTCTGTAGTAGGCTGCTCGAGAAAGATACCAATAGTGCTACGTCATCTGTATCCCTCGATATAAATTCAAATATCTCGCAAAGTAATTATTAAAAAAATGTTTATTTTTTTCTAAATCGTTATTTATTGTGTAATACTTTAAGGATAAAATGTACATTTTATAATTTTTTATTATGGTTTATGAGCCTATTGTCTCATGAAATTTAACAATAATTTGAATTATTTGAAAGAATTAATATTTTTCCTCATTTGACAGATACGGTAAGGCAATAGCTTGGATCATAATAGTTTTATACCCAATACCAGCGGTATTTGGGATTGTTGTCGTACTTTGCAAACAACTAGCCCGCGGTGTGGTTCAATGGACATCTCGTTATAGCTCAAATGAAATCCGTCACACGCAAGAGCTAGCATTAGTCGACTTTTAATAAATAAAACAAAGCCACACGGCAATAAACAACATGTGAATAATCGCCATGTATGAATGTTTGAATGCTTGTGTAAATGTTAAAGTCGTGTTTCTTTGAGCCATGATTCGTGTCAAAGTGATCATGATCAGCAAGAATTATGTGCCGTTGCATTGTGTTTAATAATCCTAATCTAACATCATCTTTCTTTATGTCATTAGTGTGACTAATTACGATATAGAGAATCATATCATCGTTGCGCTTCCAAAAAGCGCTATATGCACTTTTGAACAAAAATGCGTTATTGGTCTCTTATAACGCAGAAAATATAAGAGAATTGATCTATAAAATCAGATATATGCATTTTTAATAAACTGTGTAGAATACAATTTTTAAAAATGTTTTTTGTTATTTCTGAAAAACTTAGCTGAGAACACATAGCGCATTTTGGAAACGCAGCGACGATATTCAGGGCAAAGAAACACGGCTAACACAAAAAAATATATTTAGGGTCCTTTTATTTCAATATAAATCAAAATTATTTTCTCAATTATATATATTTAAATTAAATACTCAAGATATTTGTATAAACTCCCAAAATACGTTTAAAATTTGCATTATATTCAATGTAATCATATTTTATGCACATATTGCAAAATATTTTACAACTTTATACTATATATTTTAAACAAAATTTAGTAAAATTAATTTCTATTTAAACCAAATTTACCTTGTTAACCCTGTTTTTAAATATGCATGATATTTCTGTGAACCCTGAAACCAAACGTATGTGTAAAATTTATTTTGCAATAAATATACCGTTTAAAAATAGAAAAATATCTGACAACTTTGGAAAAGAATTTTGACAAAAATGTTTTGTGGCCAGCACAATACCTCTCGCCATTTCCATATTAGTCTATTTAAGTATTGTACATATTTGATATTTCTAATACACACAAAAACACATATATCTTCTTTATATATGTTTATATTTTTTAAATAGTTCAATACACTCTTATTCTTCTAAAGTTCGAGATTCACGGCTAAAGTTTTCAGTAATGTGTCTGGGTTTTTGACATTCGGATAGAGATTTTCATATTCTTTAATTTTTTTTTTAAGGAAACTATTATTTCCGGTTGTCAAATCGTTACCAAAATCTAATCAGCTCTTCCCAGGAATGTCAGATTGAGGAAACTGTAGTTAATTTTTTTTTAAAGTCTTATAGTATTTGAGAAACTGTGGTTTCAACATCCACACACATACACACACACACACACACACACACACACACACACACACACACACACACATACATGGACATCATCGTAAAAATGTTATAATCGGATTATAGGGACCTTAAAACTTGCGTATCCACTAAAATCTGTATATGCGATTTTTTGCATGATTCCAATACCTCTTTCAACGGGAGGTAAAAAATTATTTTGCGTAACATGACTTTTTAAATTTGAATGCTAAAGGGGAGTTTATTTTTAAAAAATTAGAATGATGTAAAATTTACAAATTAAAATGAAAATTATTAAAAATAAAACAAAAAAGAAATAAATTACATAAATTAAACAACAAAAAAAAAGAAAAATGCTCAGAAGACGAGATATAAAAAACGATCAGTTCCTTCAAACATAGACGAACTTGATCAATTTATTAAGCACAATCAGGCAAGATAAAAAAATCCAGGATGAAATTTGAAAAACACCTAAATCCAGACGGGAAAAATTCAAGACGAATACCACCATTTTCATTGAGAGTAATTTTTAAAATTGTCCACTTTTATGTCTTTCAAGAAATAATGAAAAAACAAGTTTTATATAAGGTAATGTACTAACTGTTTTAAGTTTTTATTTTGAATAATAATTGTAAATTTATTACAGACCGAATGTCTAAATATAAATATCGTCTAAGGAAAAGGGTTCCTTTAAATACAAAGATAGACGAATTTGATCAATTTATTATGAAAGATTAGGCAAGAAAAATTCAGGATGAAATTTGAAAAACGCTTAAAAAGATGATTCATGTATGCCATTCAGATAGGAAAAAATCAGGACGAGATATGGAAAATACCACCATTTTCATTTCTAGCAATTTTTAAAATTGTCCACTTTCATGTCTTTGAAGAAATATTGAAACAAACGTTAAAAATCAAATATGTTCACAAAAGTTTTATACAAGGTAATGTACTAAACTAACTCTATTAGGTTTTTAATATGAATAATAATTGTTATTTCATTACAGACCGAATATCTAAATATAAACTTCGTCTATGGGAAAGGGTTTCGCAGTACGCATGACCTTTCCTTTAAAGACAAAGGTAGATCTACTTGATCAATTTATTATGCACAATCAGACAATAAAAAAATTCAGGATGAAATTTGAAAAAAGACTAAAAAAATGAGTCATGTAAGCCATCCAGACAGGAAAAATTCAGGACGAGATATCCAAAATACCACCATGTTCATTGACATCAATTTTTAAAATTGTCCACTTTCATATCTTTTAAGAAATATTGAAACAACATTAAAAATCAAATATGTACAGAAAAGTTTTTTATCAGGTAATGTACTAACTCTATTAAGTTATTAATTTGAATAATAATTGTAAATTTATTACAGGCTATTTATCTAAATATAAATTTCGTCTTAGTGAAAGGATTTTGGAGTTACAAGATCTTTCCTTTTAAGACAAAGATAGACGAAATTGATTAATTTACTATGTACACTTTATATTGAAAATGGTTTTTGCTTAAACAAAGTTAATTAGCAGTGTTACTGATCCAAATTATATTTGATTTACGTGCAATAATAAGTAAGAATTATAGTGATACCTTTATTTTAATTCATTAGTTCTTACTATATGTTTTTACTTTTAAGGCTGTGATTCATTCAGCAATTAATCAATACTTGGACAGAAAGAGCAAGGAACACAATGGTTAAAAGTGAAATATGTATACATTTTTAAATTATTTTTATTAAAAATTAATATATGCTTTTTTTTAACAGGAAAAATCAAACTCACAAAGGAAATCAATGAATATATACACAGAAACAGTATTTACAAATTGTCGACATTTTAAAATTTGTTTATAGCCAAAAAATGATGCATGCATAATTCGTGATCCAAGGCAAAAGAAATGGTTGTACATTCCTTCGATTAGAAGAAAAGATCCAGGCTGGTATTCCCTGAATGAAAAAAGGGTGTATGTATCAAGAAAAGTAATAATTCAGAATTTACAGATCAGCATATGAACAATATTACCGCTTCTCTAACTTTAGGTTTTAACAGCTATTTAAAAATGTTAACTAATCAAGAATGTTGACATATAACAAAAAATATTTGTCAAATTTGAAGCATTTGGGTATAAAGTTTAACCAGCGGTTAAAAATTAACAATTTTTACAGAATAGGACCCAATAATAGGTAAAAATTTTAATTATATCTTTATTTTGTTCATTAATTTTTAACATTTGTTTTTACTTGTAGAAGTAAAATATATTAAGGGGGGGTTTCGAAAAAGCGACACGAAGTAATATCGGCCAAGCCATGAACTATTTCACGTTTGCTTATAATATTAGCCAAGAGAGGGCGATAGAATGGTTCGGGTCTCTACTTAGGTTTGTGCCTTAGGTAAAAGGTTGAATGTAAACAAGAAGATACAGGTCAAATTTTACCCAAGGCCTGGGGTTTTATGACTAGCAAATAAAAGCTTTTATAACCAGTGACAAAGCAACAGCAAACCATGCATTTTTGTAGCATTTCACTTTCAACGAATGATTTCTAGATATGTACGACAATTTTCCTTTTTAGATTTGTGTATAGGCATGATTACTGCCCAGTTTCATAAATTTCTAAGTATTTAATTAATGGTAAAATAGGTAATATTAAATGTACTTCTCAGAAAAAGCCTTCAGAAATGTCTCTGGATTTTTAACGCTGACATTTATGTCAATTACAAATATTTTAATTTTTCAACTGGTTTCCATGAGTTGTTTAATACGGTGGATTATTTTATAAATTTAGAATTTTCTATCTGTAAATCTATAGGAGAAATAATAAAAGTGTTCAATGTATTGGATAGAGAATTTTATATTCTTTAACATTTGTATTACATAAATTTCCAAAAAATAATATTTAGAAGATTTTTTTAAGAAACTACTACTTCAGTTTGTCCAATTGTTACCAAAACTTTTTCAGGTCTTGCCATTAATGTCAGATTAAGGAACACGTAGTTAAATTGGTGTTAAGTATTAGAGTTTTTGAGGAATCATCCCTGAAACATCCACAGTTACACACACACACACACACACACACACACACACACACACACACACATACACATATACACATACACACATCCTCACGCACACACAGACATTGTAATTCGTATAATATAAAATGAATTTGTATAATCCCTAAAATTTTAACTGCCAGTTATTAAGTATTATCATACACATTTCCATTTGTTTCTTTATATTAAAATAGTAAGTATAACATATTAATTATAAAAGCATTGTATTGTAGATTACTAGTAAATACTTATTGCCCGCACATTAAAATAATGAATAAAGTAATTAAAATTGAAATAATTTATTTCTAATTTTTTATGTTACTAAGTTACTACAAAATATCTATACATACAATCAAGTTTGTAAACACCGTAAAACATTTACTGACATATATTTATATTTGTCATTATATATATACATATTTATACAATTTTTAAGTTTTATAAACATTGGATCTGAAGATGCTATTGTATTAGCGAAACTAGTCATCAATAAATTAATTTTTGTGAAACTAAAAACCAAGTATTTTAATATATAATAATAAAATTGAAAACTCAAATGGAACGTATGAACCACAACAGTAAATATTTGTTGGCGATGGTGACAAAAAAATATATAGAATTATAGATTATAAAATGACATAATTATGTTAATAAAATATAACACTGACAAACGTTGAAAATAGAATATACGGATAATATTGATAATCTATTAGAATAAAATTTGTACAACAATATAAATTGCTACTATGATAGATCTGAGACAGTTTATTTTTACTTCCCGCCATACGGTAAGGGAGGTAATGTTTTTGGTCCAAAAATTCGATAGAATAAGCACGAATTAGAGTCGCCAGAACACGTTTTTGCTATTTTTACAATGATGTGTGTGTGTGCGACTATATTTTCATCCACGATAACTCATATCAAACTTTAAATAATTTCTATTTTTCCGTATTTAAGCTTTCTGCAGTAATGTAAACTATATTAATTATTAACTGAGTGTTGTGTGGAGTAATTAATCAGAGTTTTCCCACTCTATATATTCAAAAAAGCAGAGCGGGATAGTTTTAAAAAACCAGTGTAGCAGAGAACTAAACTTTATAAATGCAAAAAAAATATGATTTAATACCATTTCTCCTTAATATTGTTTATTGCAAATATTTGTAACGGGTACAGATGGTTAATGATAAATTTGTTATTTGACAGTTCATTTCGATTCGATTTTGTCTATTTTGCTACAACAGGGCAATTATTACAATATATATTTTAAAAAAATTACAGATATGTGTACTTTTGGGAAAACATCAGAAGATTAACAGTAAAATTTGCAGAATTATTTTTTGCATTTGTTGACATTAAATGGTTCTTCGTTTACACTGTTAGATATTTAGTCCGATATGTTGTGATAACCCGAAGAAAAATGTTCGTCTTCCAAATTTGAAAATTGTCTTGTGGCACAGTCAAGGTGAAAATTTATATTTGTATCAAATAAAAATAGAAAATCTTGATATGACCATCACAATATCTCCTCCCAATTCAACTCCTTATATAAAAGTAAATGATTTAAAATATTATACACAGCTAAATTTTATATTAATAATTTATTGCAATTATATCCTTAAAATTACTCGAATGTTAATTTGTTATTTGTTATTATTTGTTATCTTCTTCTAATTCTATTTACTGTATTTTTTTTTCTTTTGTATGTGTCAACATTAATCTAACCTAATGTAATTATTTGCATAATGCATATCCTCCCATTGACTAATATATTTTTTCTTCTTTTAATTCGTCAGACGGAGCAACGGATTAGTCGGAATTTGGAAATACATTTTAATCACGTGATTACAACATATTCTCCCAGAATTTGGATTGATATGGAGCTATCCCTAATAGATGTGTCTAAAGCTCAAAATACAACAGTATGGTATCCCGTTTGATGCCCCATAGAGTGCTTTTTTATTACAGTTCGTAACGTCACATCTAAGTTTTGAAAGTACAACTTGGTACAATTCTTTAACTTTTACATTCCGCAATAATATACAGTTTTATAAATTATTTTCAACTTTACTGTAATGTTTGCATTTCATATGTTGTTAAATATGGCATACATGAATATATAATGTATATTTTTTAATAAATACAAGTTTTATAATTGTGTATAAAAATTAATAGAAAATTAGCTAAAAATCAGTAAGAAGGAAGTGTATTTATATTATTAATATATTATTGTTCACTATTAAACAGCGTAACAGTAACTATCCCTGTATCGTTTTAAAATTTTATCCATTAATTTTTTCTTAAGTTCATATTCTTTTCAATTTCATTTAATCATCTGTTGTCTAGAAGTGTCTTATTGTTTGTAAATTTTAAACTATTCATTAACAAAATTCACCGAATATTTTTAAAAGTGTTTCAATTTTAAATTTCCCGCCTAAACTTATTTTGTTTCGGCTCTATGAATAATTACTATTGGTGATATTTGCAATAAACTTCATTGTTATATGATTGTTCTCTTTCTAATTAGCATAAATTTTCTGTTATTTGATTTTCGAATGAGCAACATTTTAATTAAAATATAGGTTACGTTCTAAAGGAACGTTTATTGAACAGACCCTTTCATGGTGACAGATAAATGATTTTTTTTTGTCACAAATTATTTGCTATAGGAAAATATCGCAACAGTAAATTTATAAATATAAATGAGTGTATACAGGTAAGCGCAATAGAAATGAAATATGAAGATAAGATTTGGAATTGAAAATTTTATTTCAGTTGATAAGGAATGGTACTTATGAATATTTATATTAACCAGCAGATATTTCTTTTGACTCAACTATATTTAGCATAGAATTTTGGGTATTATTAAAAGTTTCATTGAATTTAATAACTGTTATTTGATCATCAATAGGGATGTAACGGTGAATTAGGCTCCGTCATCAACTATCTATACAGTTTGTCCACGGATTGAGTTCCAAAGAGAAAAAACTTTTTTATTTTACAAAAAAATGTATTATTGAGAAAAGTTTTTGCATATCCCGAAACGGCCAATTCAGTTTTAACCTTTTCAAATTTTCTTTTAGTTTGAGATAAAAATCGAAAATTGTTCGTTTTAGTTGAAAATAAGTCCTAACTGACAGTAAATGAAAATAAATAAATAACGGGAATTACCATGACAACGCAAACTTCTTTTTTTTTGGGACTTTTTAATTTTCAAATAAAACGAACAATTTTCGATTTTTATCTGAAACTAAAAGAAAATAAGAAAATGTTAAAACTGAATTGACCGTTTCGGCACATGCAAAAACTGTTATCAAGAATACATTTTGTCAGAACTATGTCGTGTTCGGTGTCAAATGAGAGGTATCTTCAAGGACTGCTATGCAGAAATGTCAAAAAGTTGACAGCTCGATCAGCTTTTGTCTTTTGCATAAAGTTGTCAGAACCATGTCGTGTTTGGTATCAAATGAGAGGTAACGTCATGGGCTGTCATGCAGATATGTCAAAAATTTGACAGCTCGATCGGCTTTTGTTTTTTGCTTAAAGTTATCAGAACCATGTCGTGTTTGGTATCTAATGAGAGGTCTTGTTAAGGATTCTCATGTGTCAAAAATATAAAGTTGATTGGCTTTTGTTTTTTGCATAAAGATAAGTTGTTTGAGAATATGAGAAGCGATAGCACTTTGGGTTTAGATTGTGCCTAGATGGATTGGACATACGTAAAACTATTATAAAAACCTATCGGCGGAGCCCTAGGGAACACTCGCCGAACGTAGCCGAGTTTTCGCTAGTCTTTTATACTAAATAATTTAATTCACTATCTATATTTCTATATTTGAATTCATCACGACGATCGGGGAAATTTTATTAGCCTCTACAGCCTGAATGGTACAAGCGATTTTAATGAAAATTTTTCTGGGATGTAGAGAATAACTCAACTTGATTTCCTGGTAACAGATCATTTTTCTGTACGGTGCATAGTTTTTGTGTTAAAAATTTTTAAAGGTCGTATTTTGGGTTTTTGAAACAATTTGAAATCAAAAATTTAGTCTTCTTTGAAAAATTTAAGACGAAGAACGTTTCTTTGACATGTCAATCAGAACATTTAAATGGAATTATTTATAAAATAAGGACATTTCGAAAAAAGTTAAATTCATAAACATGAATTATGGCAATGGGCGGTTATTCCATAGTAGTTTAAAGGCCTAAAATATATTTATATTTATATTTAAAAATTATAATTTTCGAAGGTTCATGTCCGTTATTCATGTCCATTTTCAAAGTGTTGCCACACATCCCATAAGTATCTAAGTAAAAAACAAATATTCCAATGTCAAGAATTTGACAGCTCGATCGGCTTTTGTTTCTTGCTTAAAGTTGTCAGAAACATGTCGTGTTTGGTATCAAATGAGAGGTATCGACAAGGGCTACCATGCAAAAATGTCAAAATTTTGACAGTTCGATCGGCTTTTGTTTTTTGCTTAAAGTTGTCAGAACCATGTCGTGTTTGGTATCAAATGAGAGGTATCGTTAAGGACTGCCATGCAAAAATGTCAATAATTTGCCAGCGCGTTCGGCTTTTGTTTTTTGTTTAAAGTTGTCAGAACCATGTCGTGTTTGGTATCAAATGAAAGGTGTCGGCAAGGGCTGCCATGCAGAATTGTTGAAAATTTAATAGCTTGATTGGCTTTTGTTTTTTGTTTAAAGTTGTCAGAACCATGTCGTGTTTGGTATCAAATGAGAGGTATTATCAAGGGCTGTTATGCAGAAATGTAAAAAAATTGACAGCTCGATCGGCTTTTGTTTTTTGCATAAAGTTGTTAGAATCATGTCGTGTTTGGTATAAAATGAGAGGTATCGTCGAAGGCTGCCATGCATAAAAGTCAAAAATTTGACAGCTCCATTGGCTTTTGTTTTTTGCATAAAGATAAGTTGTTTGAGAATATGAGAAGCGATAGCACTTTGGGTTTAGATTGTGCCTAGATGGATTGGACATACGTAAAACTATTATAAAAACCTATCGGCGGAGCCCTAGGGAACACTCGCCGAACGTAGCCGAGTTTTCGCTAGTCTTTTATACTAAATAATTTAATTCACTATCTATATTTCTATATTTGAATTCATCACGACGATCGGGGAAATTTTATTAGCCTCTACAGCCTGAATGGTACAAGCGATTTTAATGAAAATTTTTCTGGGATGTAGAGAATAACTCAACTTGATTTCCTGGTAACAGATCATTTTTCTGTACGGTGCATAGTTTTTGTGTTAAAAATTTTTAAAGGTCGTATTTTGGGTTTTTGAAACAATTTGAAATCAAAAATTTAGTCTTCTTTGAAAAATTTAAGACGAAGAACGTTTCTTTGACATGTCAATCAGAACATTTAAATGGAATTATTTATAAAATAAGGACATTTCGAAAAAAGTTAAATTCATAAACATGAATTATGGCAATGGGCGGTTATTCCATAGTAGTTTAAAGGCCTAAAATATATTTATATTTATATTTAAAAATTATAATTTTCGAAGGTTCATGTCCGTTATTCATGTCCATTTTCAAAGTGTTGCCACACATCCCATAAGTATCTAAGTAAAAAACAAATATTCCAATGTCAAGAATTTGACAGCTCGATCGGCTTTTGTTTCTTGCTTAAAGTTGTCAGAAACATGTCGTGTTTGGTATCAAATGAGAGGTATCGACAAGGGCTACCATGCAAAAATGTCAAAATTTTGACAGTTCGATCGGCTTTTGTTTTTTGCTTAAAGTTGTCAGAACCATGTCGTGTTTGGTATCAAATGAGAGGTATCGTTAAGGACTGCCATGCAAAAATGTCAATAATTTGCCAGCGCGTTCGGCTTTTGTTTTTTGTTTAAAGTTGTCAGAACCATGTCGTGTTTGGTATCAAATGAAAGGTGTCGGCAAGGGCTGCCATGCAGAATTGTTGAAAATTTAATAGCTTGATTGGCTTTTGTTTTTTGTTTAAAGTTGTCAGAACCATGTCGTGTTTGGTATCAAATGAGAGGTATTATCAAGGGCTGTTATGCAGGAATGTAAAAAAATTGACAGCTCGATCGGCTTTTGTTTTTTGCATAAAGTTGTTAGAATCATGTCGTGTTTGGTATAAAATGAGAGGTATCGTCGAAGGCTGCCATGCATAAAAGTCAAAAATTTGACAGCTCCATCGGCTTTTGTTTCTTAGCATAAAGTTGTTAGAACCATGTCGTGTTTGGTATCAAATGAGTGGGTTCATCAAGGGCTGCCATGCAGAAATGTCAAAAATTTGACAGCTCGATCGGCTTTTGTTATTTGCTTAAAGTTGTTAGAATTATGTCGTGTTTAGTATCAACTGAGAGGTATCGTCAAGGGCTGCCATGCAGAAATGTCAAAAATTTGACAGCTCGATCGGCTTTTGTTTTTTGCTTAAAGTTGTCAGAACCATGTCGTGTTTGGTATCAAATGAGAGGTAACGTCAAGGTCTGTCATGCACAAATGTCAAAACAGTCAGTTTAGGGAGGCATGCAGCGTGGGCAAGTTGAGTAGGCATTTTAGGTGGGCAGGTTACCTGGGCATTTTGAGTGGCCAGGTTGCGTGGGCAGATTGGGTGGGCAGGTTATGTGGGCAGATTGGGTGGGCAGTTTGGTTGGGCAATTTGAGTGGGCAGGTTGCGTGGGTATTTTGGGTGGGCAGGTTGCGTGGGTATTTTGGGTGGGCAGGTTGCGTGGGCAGTTTGGGTGGGCATATTGCGTGGGCAGGTTGCGTGAGCAGTTTGGGTGGGCAGGTTGCGTGGGCTGTTTGGGTGGGCGGAAAAAATATTTTGAAAGACTCTTAGCGTTAGCTTTTTGCGTTTAAATTGTTCCTAGACGGATTGGACGTACGTAAAACTATTATAAAACACTATCGGCGGAGCCCTAGGGTATACTCGGCGTAGCCGAGTTTACGCTAGTCTTTTATATTAAATAATCTTTTATTCTAAACGGGTAGATTTAATCATCACGACGATCTGGGAAATTTTGTTCACCTGTACAGACTAAACGGTGCGAGTGATTTTAATGAAATTTTTTCTGGGATGTAGAGAATAATTCAACTTGATTTCCTGGTAATAGGTCATTTTTCTGTACGGTGCATAGTTTTTGTGTAAAAAAATTTTTTAAGGTCGTATTTTGGCTTTTTGAAACAATTTGAAATCAAAAATTTAGTCTTCTTTGAAAAATTTAAGACGAAGAACGTTTCTTTAACATGTCAATCAGAACATTTAAATAGATTTTTTTTATAAAATAAGGACATTTTGAAAAAAGTTAAATTCATAAACATACAATATGGCAATGGGCGGTTATTCCATAGTAGTTTAAAAGGTCTAAAACATTATTTAATTAATTATAATTTTCGAAGGTTCATATCCGTGATTAATGTGCATTTTCAAAGTGTTGCCACACATCCCATAAGTAACTAAGTAAAAAACAAATAATCCAATGTCAAGAATTTGACAGCTCGATCGGCTTTTGTTTTTTGCTTAAAGTTGTCAGAAACAAGTCGTGTTTGGTATCAAATGAGAGGTATCGACAAGAGCTGCCATGCAGAAATGTCAAAATTTTTACAGCTCGATCGGCTTTTGTTTTTTGCATAAAGTTGTCAGAACCATGTCGTGTTTGGTATCAAATGAGAGGTATCGTCTAGGGCTGCCATGCAGAAATGTCAATAATTGGACAGCTCGATCGGCTTTTGTTTTATGCATAAAGTTGTTAGAATCATGTCGTGTTTGGTATCACATGAGAGGTATTATCAAGGGCTGCCATGCTGAAATGTCAAAAATTTGACAGCTTGATCGTCTTTTGTTTTTGGCTTAAAGTTGTGAGAACCATGTCGTGTTTGGTATCAAATGAAAGGTAACGTCAAGGGCTGTCATGCAGAAATGTCAAAAATTTGACAGCTCGATCGGCTTTTATTTTTTGCTTAAAGTTTTCAGAACCATGTCATTTTTGGTATCAAATGAGAGGTATCGCCAAGGGCTGCCATGCAGAAATGTCACAAATTTGACAGCTCGATCGGCTTTTGTTTTATGCATAAAGTTGTTAGAATCATGTCGTGTTTGGTATCACATGAGAGGTATTATCAAGGGCTGCCATGCTGAAATGTCAAAAATTTGACAGCTTGATCGTCTTTTGTTTTTGGCTTAAAGTTGTGAGAACCATGTCGTGTTTGGTATCAAATGAAAGGTAACGTCAAGGGCTGTCGTGCAGAAATGTCAAAAATTTGACAGCTCGATCGGCTTTTGTTTTTTGCTTAAAGTTGTCAGAATTATGTCGTGTTTGGTGTCAAATAAAAGGTAACGTTGAGTGCTGTCATGCAGAAATGTAAAAAATTTGACAGCTCAATCGGCTTTTGTTTTGCGTGGACATTTTGGGTGGGCAGGTTGGGTCGGCAGGTTGCGTGGGCATTTTGGTTGGGCAGTTTCCGTGGGCAGTTTGGGTGGGCAGGTTACGTGGGCATTTTGGGTGAGCAGGTTGCGTGGGCAGTTTGGGTGGGCAGGTTGCGTGGGCGTAACAGTAACTATCCCTGTATCGTTTTAAAATTTTATCCATTAATTTTTTCTTAAGTTCATATTCTTTTCAATTTCATTTAATCATCTGTTGTCTAGAAGTGTCTTATTGTTTGTAAATTTTAAACTATTCATTAACAAAATTCACCGAATATTTTTAAAAGTGTTTCAATTTTAAATTTCCCGCCTAAACTTATTTTGTTTCGGCTCTATGAATAATTACTATTGGTGATATTTGCAATAAACTTCATTGTTATATGATTGTTCTCTTTCTAATTAGCATAAATTTTCTGTTATTTGATTTTCGAATGAGCAACATTTTAATTAAAATATAGGTTACGTTCTAAAGGAACGTTTATTGAACAGACCCTTTCATGGTGACAGATAAATGATTTTTTTTTGTCACAAATTATTTGCTATAGGAAAATATCGCAACAGTAAATTTATAAATACTGAGTGTATACAGGTAAGCGCAATAGAAATGAAATATGAAGATAAGATTTGGAATTGAAAATTTTATTTCAGTTGATAAGGAATGGTACTTATGAATATTTATATTAACCAGCAGATATTTCTTTTGACTCAACTATATTTAGCATAGAATTTTGGGTATTATTAAAAGTTTCCTTGAATTTAATAACTGTTATTTGATCATCAATAGGGATGTAACGGTGAATTAGGCTCCGTCATCAACTATCTATACAGTTTGTCCACGGATTGAGTTCCAAAGAGAAAAAACTTTTTTATTTTACAAAAAAATGTATTATTGAGAAAAGTTTTTGCATATCCCGAAACGGCCAATTCAGTTTTAACCTTTTCAAATTTTCTTTTAGTTTGAGATAAAAATCGAAAATTGTTCGTTTTAGTTGAAAATAAGTCCTAACTGACAGTAAATGAAAATAAATAAATAACGGCAATTACCATGACAACGCAAACTTCTTTTTTTTTTGGGACTTTTTAATTTTCAAATAAAACGAACAATTTTCGATTTTTATCTGAAACTAAAAGAAAATAAGAAAATGTTAAAACTGAATTGACCGTTTCGGCACATGCAAAAACTGTTATCAAGAATACATTTTGTCAGAACTATGTCGTGTTCGGTGTCAAATGAGAGGTATCTTCAAGGACTGCTATGCAGAAATGTCAAAAAGTTGACAGCTCGATCAGCTTTTGTCTTTTGCATAAAGTTGTCAGAACCATGTCGTGTTTGGTATCAAATGAGAGGTATCGCCAAGGGCTGCCATGCAGAAATGTCACAAATTTGACAGCTCGATCGGCTTTTGTTTTATGCATAAAGTTGTTAGAATCATGTCGTGTTTGGTATCACATGAGAGGTATTATCAAGGGCTGCCATGCTGAAATGTCAAAAATTTGACAGCTTGATCGTCTTTTGTTTTTGGCTTAAAGTTGTGAGAACCATGTCGTGTTTGGTATCAAATGAAAGGTAACGTCAAGGGCTGTCATGCAGAAATGTCAAAAATTTGACAGCTCGATCGGCTTTTGTTTTTTGCTTAAAGTTGTCAGAATTATGTCGTGTTTGGTGTCAAATAAAAGGTAACGTTGAGTGCTGTCATGCGGAAATGTAAAAAATTTGACAGCTCAATCGGCTTTTGTTTTGCGTGGACATTTTGGGTGGGCAGGTTGGGTCGGCAGGTTGCGTGGGCATTTTGGTTGGGCAGTTTCCGTGGGCAGTTTGGGTGGATAGGTTACGTGGGCATTTTGGGTGAGCAGGTTGCGTGGGCAGTTTGGGTGGGCAGGTTGCGTGGGCATTTTGTGTCGGCAGGTTGCGTGGGCCGTTTGGGTGGGCATATTGCGTGGGCAGGATGCGTGAGTAGTTTGGGTGGGCAGGTTGCGTGGGCTGTTTGGGTGGGCAGGTTGCGTGGGCTGTTTGGGTGGGTTGGGAAAAAAATATTTTGAAAGACATTTGGGTTAGCACTTTGCGTTTAAATTGTTCCTAGACGGATTGGACGTACGTAAAACTAATAAAAAACACTATCGTCGGAGCCCTAGGGAATCCTCTTTTATACTAAATAATTTAATTCACTATCTATATATATATATATATATATATATATATATATATATATATAAATTAAATCAGGGATCCGTAGGATTTGATTTTTAAAAATAATTTATATTTTGTTTTAAAGTTTATTAATGTTTATTTATTTAAACAAAGTACATTTATTTAACGAAGCAAGACTTATCTCTAAGATGACTTTCGACAAACTGAGATTCCTAGTGAATCTCGTGTACTAAGGTTGACATCAGATACCTGCTTATTCAGCTACGGAAAGTTACTAGTGGCTGATGCAATAGTTGTGCAATAAGGGTTGGGACCCTACATAAATCCTCCCCCCTTAAGACGAAAGAACACCTGTTGATTCCTCAAAAGGTGTTGTTTCGATATTTTGTTTACTATGAGAATTTTGTTTTATTGACGATTTTCTTGTAATAATGGCCGAATAAATTTTTCTAATTAACATTATTGCAACAGCTGCAATTACTACGTATAATAATATGTCGTAGAATATGGAATGTGATTCTGATTTGTAGACTTGATTTAAGTGAGTTATTTGTTGTGTTGGAATTTTGATTGTTTCTAAATTTCTTATATTTAAGGTTTTATTAAATATTAACTTTTTGTTATTATTAACAATATTCAAATTTATTACTTTATCGTAATTAATGTTTTTATAAAGTTTTTGTTTATTAATTAAGCAATTTCTTAGAGAGTAAATACCAGAGATTTCTCTTTCTTGTATTTCATTATCACATTCGATATTCATCGATTCCTTATGTGGTAAATAAAGATATACAATGTTTGAATTTGGAATGGAAATTACTTCATTATGGCTAAGTATCTTAACATAATTACAGTTATTGTTATTTCTATGGAAGTATAAATTTTCTAAACACTTGTCGGGTATTAAATTGTCCTGACTGCAAATGTACAATTTGTTTTCTACTAGTATGCATTTATTCAAATGTGTGATCTGTGTGTTGGAGGTAGAGTAATATCCTGGTTTTACACTTAGGGTTACAAAGGTGTTGTTGTGTATAGTGGGTATAGGGGTGACTTGTATGAGTTCGGTTTTTAAGAGAGGAATAGGGACGTCTATTATCAGTTCTAACGCGAGTTTTTCATATTTGCAATAGACTTTAATTAGTTGTTGATTTTGCCAATTTTTGATTATAAGGTTTTTGAAATCGTTTGGTAATAATTTAGCAATTTCCATTTTGATATCTTCTCTGGATAATATGCCGAAATAGAGAGTATTTGTTTCACAGAATGCGAAAGTCGTTTCAATTTCATTCATAATGCTTATCAGGTTTGTTGACGTAAACATGAGTTGGGTGATAATGTTTTCGAGGTAGAGTTTATCGTTCATTACGTCTATCATTTTACCTATGGATTTCTCTAAGTTGATTATTTTGTCTTGAATTGATTTATTATTTTTATTAATTTTGTCAACTTGGTTGTTGAAATAATTTGAAATATTTTTGTTAAAGACAATTACTTGATTTAAATTATCTTTGAGTGTGTTTTCGTTTTCGTTTATAGATTTTAGTGCATTGTCATATTTTTCCTGATCTGAAGCGTCTAAATTTCCTGTTATGGTCTTAATAATGAAACCTAGTCCGTTAGCTTTTGCTCGTTTATCTTTATTACCATCATGGAATAAAATTTGTATTTTATTATTAATTATATCTAAAAAGTTCTCTAATACTATAAGATTATTATTTATTTCTTCTACATATTCATCGCTACTGTATTTATTGTTTATTTTGGATTTTATTTTATTATAATGAATCGTGAGATTATTGTACGATTCTTTAATTTTGTTAAGATTCAAGTTCACGTAAATGTACTTATTATTACTGGATATTAGGGTCTCGCCTAGTTTTAGGACGTTAATTCCGGGATTGTCTCTTTCGTCTTTTATCTTTTTGTTGTTATTTGTTATTATCTGTGCACGGTCTTTAATGTACTTTTTAATTTCTTGTTTTTTATATCGCGGTTTTTCTATTTTGTCGGTATTGCGTTTAGCCTGCTGTTCGTACACTTTCTTTTGCAATTTGCAAGTGCCCGCTTGTGAGGTGGCGTATTTCGTTTTATTTTTATCTAGCAAAATTTTGGTTTCCTCGTAAATTTTTTTCATTATTTCCTTATGTATTTCAACTTAATTATCTGTTATTATTTCGGGAGATATTTCTTCTTGTGATTCGTTAAAATGGCCGAAAAGAATTTCGTTTGGAGTTCGTTTAGTTGCTGAATGAATAGTTTGATTGTATGCTAGAAGGGCGTATCGGGTTTTGATGCTTGTGCTTAAATCTTTAAAGTCTTTGTTTTGTTCTAATATTCTCATGTGCTCTATAAGAGTAGAGTGAAATCTTTCTATGTTACCGTTGCTTTTGGGATTATTTACGCTGATTAAGTGTATACGAATATTTTTAGAGGATAAGAAATTGAAAATTAGTTGATTGTTAAATTGCAAGCCATTATCTGAGATAATTAATTTTGGATTTCCGAATATTGAAAAGTATTTAATTAATTTTTCAACTATGGTTGCTGTATTGGTTTCTGGCAAATGATATATCTGGGCGTGTTTTGAAAAACTGTCGATAATTGTTAAGAATTTTTCTTTTTTTAAGGATAGTATATCGATATGAATTATTTCAAGGGGTTTTGAAGCAGTTGGGGTTTTTATTAATGGAATTTTGGGTGGATTTCTTTCGTATTTGTTTTCTTGACAAACTTCACAATTATTTATAAATTTCGTAATAGTTAACTGCATGTTAGGCCAATAATAATTTTGTTTTAGTTTCTTGTATGTTTCGACTATGCCACGGTGGTTGGTTTTACCCCAATGATAATTTTGAATTAGTTCTTGTTGTTCATCTGAGGATTCGATATCCTGCAGTTGATTTTTACAGCAAATTAATTGATACGTGCCTGGTTGAAAGTATACTTGTAAGATATTGTTTAGCATATTTCTGAATGATTCTGGTACTATACAATGATATTTATTTCCTGGTGCTAGGTATTCTTTAATAAATTTTAATAATGTATCTTTATAATTTGTTTTATTTATGTACATGTACATTCTTTGTTTATCATGTCCAAATAATTTTTCTACTTCGAAAGTACTTTTTGAATTAGTTTCTTTGAATACTATTTGATTTTTTCCGAAATTTATGGGACCGTCTATGTAAGAGAGTCCGTTTACCGGTGACTCGTCATCCGAGTGTTGCGTGCAGCTGTCGGTGTCTTTTTCCGCGATAACAGAGTTAGCGTAATTTTCAATGTTATTTGAGGTGAATACGTTTATTTGAATATTTGCACTTTCAACGAATTTTCTATGTCGGTCCAATTTTGTCGATCTAGTCCTGAACAAATTTTTGGAATGTTAATTTTGTTAATGTTATTTTGAATTAAATAGTCTCTTAATTGTTTTAGACAGCTTTCTATGTTTTCATGAGAAGGAATTTCGTCGTATTTGTTTTTTGTTATTAAATGAATTATGAGTCGTGGTGAAATCTGAATGGCAATATCATTTTTTATAGTTATTTTATTTATATCATTGGTCGTTTGGAATTTTTCATTTATTTGTTTTGCAAAACCCTTACCCATTTTAAAATCTCTGGATATGCAGTGTACTATAGGTTCGGTATGATCAAAAATATTATCGTTTCTGTAACTGATTTCGAAAGGTTTAGGGATTCTTGAGAGGTAATCTGCAACAACATTTTGTTTTCCTTTTTGGTATTCTATATCATAGTTGTACTCTGATAATTTTAATTTCCATCTAATAAGTTTCTGATTAGGTTCTTTTAAGGTATTCAGCCAAATTAAGGGTTTGTGGTCCGTTATTAATTGAAATTTAGTTCCGTATAGATATCTGTGAAAGTGTTTGATTGCCCAAATAATAGCTAGTAACTCTTTTTCGGTGGTGGAATAGTTAATTTCGTGTTCATTTAGTGTCCTACTTGTGTATGCTATTGGTAAGTCCTTTCCGTCAGTGTTTTGTGAGAGTACCGATCCTAGTGCGTAATTTGAAGCGTCAGTAGTTAATCGAAATTGTTTTGATAGATCTGGGTACTGTAGTATGGGTGAATTTGAGAGTAATGCTTTACATTTTTCAAAACATGAAACATATTCTTTGTCATCAATATTAATTTTTGCCTTTTTCTTCAAACATCGTGTAAATGGTTTTGTTAATTTAGCGAAATTTTGAATAAATCTGCGATAATAACCGAGTAGGCCTAAAAATTGTTTAATCTCCTTTTGAGTTTTTGGGATAGTGAATTTTTTAATAATTTCGATTTTATCAGGATTTGGACGTACGCCTGCGGTGGTAATTAAATGGCCAAGATACGCGACTTCTTTTCTCAAGAACTCGCTCTTATCAAGTTGTAATTTGAGGTTTGCTTCTCTGAGTCTATGGAAAACAGTTTTGATATTATTTATATGTTCCTGCAATGAAGTGCCTAAAATTATTATATCATCTAAATAGACAAAGCAAATTTTGTTTACAAGATCTTTCAAAACGAAATTCATCAGTCTCTGAAAAGTACTAGGGGCATTTTTTAAGCCAAAGGGCATTCTGAGAAATTCAAAATGTCCCTGGTCGGTGGAGAAAGCAGTTTTTTCGATTGAATCGGGATCCATTTCTATTTGGTGGAATCCGCTTTTTAAGTCAATGGTTGTAAAGTAGTTCGATTTTCCTAATTTGTCCAATATTTCCGTAATATCGGGAATTGGAAATTTGTCGTCAATAGTTTTAGAATTTAATTTTCGGTAGTCGATGACTAATCGAAATTTTTCTTTGCCAGAAGCATCCTGTTTTTTGGGTACAATCCAAATTGGACTGCTCCACGGTGAATATGAATGTTTAATAATTTTTTGGTTTAATAATTTGTTTATTTGAGAATTTACCTCTTCTTTATAAATGTATGGGTACTTATAAGATCTTTGGTATACTGGCGTCTCATCGGTAGTTTTAATTTTATGTTTTATTTTATTAGTAAAGGTCAAGTCTTGACTATCGGGTATAGTCAAGTCTTCGAATTCTTTTATTAATTTATTTAGCTCGGTTTTTTCAATGTCATTAAGATGGTCGGTCCGGAGATTTAATTTTTCGGATATTTCTTGAACATTCATTTCTAATTTATTTTTATGAAAATAATTGAAATTAAATTTGTGTTTACTTAGTAAACTTATTGTTTCATCGGGATAGTTTATTTTTGCGTTTAATAATTTGAAGCCTGAGTTACCTATTACAATATTAAAATCTTTATGAAATTCATAAATATAACATTTCAGTTTTTTGTTAAATAATTCTACAAAGATGTAGTGGTTTCCATGAGAGGTAGCATTAGCTGTTTGAATTTCGAAATATTCGGGGAAAATTTTGAATTTATTTTTATTTTCCATGACAAATTTTTTGCTGATAAAATTTTCGGATGATCCTGTGTCGATTAAAACTCTACAATTTTTAAATTGAATAAAAGGTAGTTTTGAGGTATAATTTGCTAAGGATTCGAGTTTTCTAGAAGTTCTAAATAAAAATTTTCGTCACATTCTTCTGTTTCTTCTGGATTTTTAATAATTTCTGTGTTGTCCGCATTTTCGAAATATTCAATTTCATTTTCATTGTTTGATTCTGTGGGGTTATCTAATATTTGTAAATCTTGTCTTTGTCTTTTTACTTGTGGTCTAAATGTTTTTGTACTAATAGACATAGGTTGTGGGTAGTTTTGTCTTGGTGTTACTTGAATGGGTTGTCGTGGAAAATTTTGTGATTGAGGATGTCTCAGTAGTGGGGATCTGTGTTGGTTTTGATTCTGGGAAAAAGTATGTTTGTATTGAGGAGTTGGTTCATTTATTTTGGGTTTTTGTAAATTTTGTTTATTTATATGTGCGTGAAGATATTGAAAATCATTTTTGATTAAATTTTGTATCTCCGTCAGAGATTTTGGGTTTCTAGCCGCTAGTTGGCTTTTGTATGGTTCTTTGCAATTTATTATAAAGTTATGTGATGCATAACTAGACAGAAATGTGGCTAAATTTTCGAAACCGGGGCCAAAATTTAATTTTAATAAACTTATCATTCTTTTGAAAATATCTTCGTATTTATCAAAGTAAGTAAATATGTCTTCATTAGATTTTTGTTCAAGATGTGATAGTTCTGTTAAGAAGTGAACTTCATTTCTTTTATCTCCATATTCTTCGATTAATAATGTTTTTAAAGATTTCCAGTCTGTATAAGTTTTAGTTGCAAGTTTTGTGTTAGCCTCTTTAGTTATTTTCTTTCGAATTGTATGTAAAATAATTCTTTTAACAATTGCAGATAAATTTTGTTTGTCGATAATTTCAATTATTTCATCGCAAATATTAATAAAGTGTGACAGGGTGCCAGTGCTCCCGTCATATTCAGGTATGATATCTATTAATTCTTTAATCTCGTTAGGAATTTTTGGAATTGTGCTCAGTGTGGCTGGTTGGATTTGTGGTGGATTCATTGTGTGTGTTTGTGTAATGTGTTTTATGATAGTTATACAGTAATTAGTTTATTACTAAAATAAAATAATGTAGATTGTTATTACTTTGTAATATTTGAATAGCGTAATATGAATAATAATTATTAAAATAATTTCTAGGTTGTTTAACAACAATGAATAGTAAAATGTAATAAACTTACATTAATATTAACAGTAAATTCACGACTGCCAATTTCATGGTCCTGGTGGAGTGAATTTGGGGTGGTTCCTGATGTGCGCTCAGGTGGTGAGGTCGAGATGTCTACTGCGGGCGATCCGCTTCTGATGACTTTCTCGGAATTAACAACGATATGATTAGCCTTTCCTCGTCGGAGGTTGTGTAGAGGGTCTTGTAGCCTGATGTACTTCTAGTTTTGGTTCCACTGCTTCGAAGTGTGAAATCTTCGACGAATTGATCTCACTAATAATTATTGTAGTGAGATTTCGGACTTCTTTAGCACTCTGGGAACTTGATGGTTCGTAAATGCCACGTTTAACACTTGAAAGTGACGACTTAAACTCTTTAACGAATTAGAGATTCTAGTTTAGAAAATCTTCGAAGTTTAAAGCCTTTTGGGCATCCTACAGCGACTGCGCCAATTAAATCAGGGATCCGTAGGATTTTATTTTTAAAAATAATTTATATTTTATTTTAAAGTTTATTAATGTTTATTTATTTAAACAAAGTACATTTATTTAACGAAGCAAGACTTATCTCTAAGATGACTTTCCACAAACTGAGATTCCTAGTGAATCTCGTGTACTAAGGTTGACATCAGATACCTGCTTATTCAGCTCCGGAAAGTTACTAGTGGCTGATGCAATAGTTGTGCAATAAGGGTTGGGACCCTACATAAATTATATATATATATATATATATATATATATATATATATATATATATATATATATATATATGTATTTTCTTTAATCATCACGACGATCGGGGAAATTTTGCTCACCTGTACAGACTAAACGGTGCGAGTGATTTTAATGAAATATTTTCTACGATTTAAAGAACAACTCTACTTGATTTCCTGGTAATAGGTCATTTTTCTGTACGGTGCATAGTTTTTGTGTTAAAAATTTTTAAAGGTCGTATTTTGGCTTTTTGAAACAATTTGAAATCCAAAATTTAGTCTTCAATGAAAAATTTAAGACGAAGAACGTTTCTT
Source organism: Ophonus ardosiacus (assembly GCA_943142095.1). NCBI lineage: Eukaryota > Metazoa > Arthropoda > Insecta > Coleoptera > Carabidae > Ophonus > Ophonus ardosiacus. The sequence goes on along the minus strand of OW964828.1, from coordinate 30,627,026 downwards.
TGACATGTCAATCAGAACATTTAAATGGAATTATTTATAAAATAAGGACATTTTGAAAAAAGTTAAATTCATACACATATTATAGCAATGCGCGGTTATTCCATATAAGTTTAAAAAACCTAAAACATTATATTTAAAAATTATAATTTTTGAAAGTTCATGTCCGTGATTCATGTACATTTCGAAAGTGTTGCCACACATCCCATAAGTAACTAAGTAAAAAACAAATATTCCAATGTCAAGAATTTGACAGCTCGATCGGCTTTTGTTTTTTGCTTAAAGTTGTCAGAAACATGTCGTGTTTGTTATCAAATGAGAGGTATCGACAAGGGCTGCCATGCAGAAATGTCAAAATTTTGACAGCTCGATCGGTTTCTGTTTTTTGCATAAAGTTTGTCAGAACCATGTCGTGTTTGGTATCAAATGAAAGGTAACGTCAAGGGCTGCCATGCAGAAATGTCAAAAATTTGACAGCTCGATCGGCTTTTGTTTTTTTGCTAAAAGTTGTCAGAATCAGGTCGTGTTTGGTATCAAATGAGAAGTATTGTCAAGGGCTGCCATGCAGAAATGTTAAAAATTTAACAGCTCGATCGGCTTTTGTTTTTTGCTTAAAGTTGTCAGAACCATGTCGTGTTTGGTATCAAATGAGAGGGTTCGTCAAGGGCTGCCATGCGGAAATGTCAAAAATTTGACAGCTCGATCGGCTTTTGTTTTTTTGCTAAAAGTTGTCAGAATCAGGTCGTGTTTGGTATCAAATGAGAAGTATTGTCAAGGGCTGCCATGCAGAAATGTTAAAAATTTAACAGCTCGATCGGCTTTTGTTTTTTGCTTAAAGTTGTCAGAACCATGTCGCGTTTGGTATCGAATGAGAGGTATCGTCAAGGGCTGCCATGCAGAAATGTCAAAAAATTGACTGCTCGATCGCCTTTTGTTTTTTGCTTAAAGTTGTGAGAACCATGTCGTGTTTGGTATCAAATGAAAGATAACGTCAAGGGCTGTCATGCAGATATGTCAAAAAATTGACAGCTCGATCGGCTTTTGTTTTTTGCTTAAAGTTGTCAAAACCATGTCGTGTTTGGTATCAAATGAGAGGTATCGTCGAAGGCTGTCATGCATAAATGTCAAAATTTCGACAGCTCGATCGGCTTTTGTTTTTTGAGTAAAGTTGTCAGAACCATGTCGTGTTTGGTATCATATGAGAGGTATCGTCGAGGGCTATCATGCATAAATGTCAAAATTTTGGTAGCTCGATCGGCTTTTTGGTGGGCTAGTTGCGTAAGCAGTTTGAATGGGCAAGTTGCGTGGGCATTTTGGGTGGGCAGGTTACGTGGGCAGTTTGAGTGGGCAGGTTGGGTGGTCATTTTGGGTGGGCAGGTTACGTGGGCATTTTGGGTAAGCAGGTTGCGTGGGCAGTTTGGGTGGGCAGGTTGTGTGGGCATTTTGGGTGGGCAGGTTGCGTGGGTCGTTTGGGTGGGCATATTGCATGGGCAGGTTGCGTGAGTAGTTTGAGTGGGCAGGTTGCGTGGGCTGTTTGGGTGGGCGGGAAAAAAATATTTTGAAAGACTTTTAGCGGTAGCACTTTGCATTTAAATTGTTCCTGGACGGATTGGACATACGTAAAACTATTATAAAACACTATCGGCGGAATAGTCGGCGTAGCCGAGTTTTCGCTAGTCTTTTATCCTAAACGGGTAGATTCACTATCTATATATATTTCTATATTGAATTCATCACGACGATCCCGAAAATTTTATTCGCCTGTACAGACTAAACGGTGCGAGTAATTTTAATGAAATTTTTTCCAAGATGTAGAGAATAACTCAACTTGATTTCCTGGTAATAGGTCATTTTTCTGAACGGTGCATAGTTTTTGTGTAAACTATTTTTAAAGGTCGTATTTTGGCTTTTTGTAACAATTTGAAATCAAAAATTTAGTCTTCTTTGAATTTAAGACGAAGAACGTTTTTTTGACATGTCAATCAGATCATTTAAATGGATTTATTTATAAAATAAGGACATTTTGAAAAAAGTTAAATTCATAAACATACATTATGGCAATGGACATTTATTCCATAGTAGTTCAAAAGACCTAAGACCCATTATATATAAAAATTAAAATTTTTGAAAGTAAAAAACAAATATTCCAATGTCAAAAATTTCACAGCTCGATCGGCTTTTGTTTTTTGCTTAAAGATGTCAGAACCATGTCGTGTTTGGTATCAAATGAAAGGTAACGTCAAGGGCTGTCATGCAGAAATGTAAAAAAATTGACAGCTCGATCGGCTTTGGTTTTTTGCTTAGAGTTGTCAAAACCATGTCGTGTTTGGTATCAAATGAAACGTAACGTCAAGGGCTGTAATGCAGAAGTGTCAAAAATTTATTAGCTCGATCCGCTTTTGTTTTTTGCTTAAAGTTGTTAGAACGAGGTCGTTTTCGTTTTCAAATGAGAGGTATCGTCGGGGGCTGTCATGCAGAAATGTCAAAATTTTGACAGCTCGATCGGCTTTTGTTTTTTTCTTAAAGTTGTCAGAAACATGTCGTGTTTGGTATCAAATGAAAGGTATTGTCGAGGGCTGCCATGCTGAAATGTCAAAAATTTGACAGCTCGATCGGCTTTTGCTTTTGATTAAAGTTGTGAGAAACATGTCGTGTTTGGTATCCAATGAGAGGTATCGTCGAGGGCTGTCTTGCAGAAATGTGAAAAATTTGACAGCTCGATCGGCATTTGTTTTTTGCTTAAAGTTGTGAGAACCATGTCGTGTTTGGTATCAAATGAGAGGTATCGTCAAGGACTGCCATGCAGATAGGATAAGCAGGTTGCGTAGGCATTTTGGGTGGGCAAGTTGCGTGGGCAGTTTGAGTGAGGAGGTCGGCTTTTGTTTTTTGCTTAAAGTTGTCAGAAACATGTCGTGTTTGGTATCAAATGAGAGCTATCATCAAGGGCTGCCATGCAGAAATGTCAAAAATTTGACAGCTCGATCGGCTTTTGTTTTTTGCTTAAAGTTGTCAGAACTATGTCGAGTTTGGTATCAATAGAAAGGTATCGTCAAGGGCTGCCATGCAAACATGTTAAAAATTTTACTAAAGTTGTCAGAACCATGTCGTGTTTAGTATCAAATGAGAGGGTTCGTCAAGGGCTGCCATGGGGAAATGTCAAAAATTTGACTGCTCGATTGGCTTTTGTTTTTTGCTTAAAGTTGTCAGAACCATATCGTGTTTGGTATGAAATGAGAGGTATTGTCAAGGGCTGCCATGCAGAAATGTTAAAAATTTGACAGCTTGATCAGCTTTTGTTTTTTGCTTAAAGTTGCCAGAACCATGTCATGTTTGGTATCAAATAAGAGGGTTCGTCAAGGGCTGCCATGCGGAAATGACAAAAATTTGACAGCTCGATAGGCTTTTGTTTTTTGCTTAAAGTTGTCAGAACCATGTCGTGTTTGGTATCAAATAAGAGGTATTGTCAAGGGCTGCCATGCAGAAATGTTAAAAATTTGACAGCTCGATCGGCTTTTGTTTGCTTAAAGTTGTCAGAACCATGTCATGTTTGGTATCAAATGAGAGGTATCGTCGAGGGCTGTCAAAAATTTGACAGCTCAATCGGTTTTTGGGTGGGCAAGTTGCGTAGGCAGTTTGAGTGGGCAAGTTGCGTGGGCATTTTGGGTGGGCAGGTTGCGTGGGCAGTTTGAGTGTGCAGGTTAGGTGCGTAGGTTGCGTGGGTATTTTGCGTGGTCGGGTTGCGTGGGCAGTTTGGGTGGGCAGGTTGGGTGGGCAGTTTGGATGGGCAGGTTGCGTGGGCATTTTGGGTGGGCAGGTTGCGTGGGTCGTTTGGGTGGGCATATTGCTTGGGCAGGTTGCGTGAGTAGTTTGAGAGGGCAGAAGACTCTTAGCGGTAGCACTTTGCATTTAAATTGTTCCTTGACGGATTGGACATACGTAAAACTATTATAAAACACTATCGCCGGAGCCCTAGGGAATACTCGGCGTAGCGTAGTGAATTAAATTATTTAGTATATATGATATCTTAATTCACTATCTATGTATATATATTTCTATATTGAATTCATCACGACGATCGGGGAAATTTTATTCGTCTCTACAGCTTAAACGGTGCGAGTGATTTTAATGAAAATTTTTCTGGGAGGTAGAGAATAACTCTACTTGATTTCCTGGTAATAGGTCATTTTTCTGTACGGTGCACAGTTTTTGTGTAAAATATTTTTAAAGGTGCGATTTTGGCTTTTTGAAACAATCGATCGAAGTTTACATGTACAAAATTAAGAAAAACGATGTCGTTTATCACATTTGGCATGTCAATGTTGGTGACAAACCATTATAAGAAATGTGTAAATATCAGTTAAAAGTGGATACATATTTTTTTGGATCGATTATTATGCATATAATAGTTTAATGAAAGGTATTTTATAATTATTTTCTCTATTTAAATGGTAATTAATAATTCATATATAACCTTGAAGTTAAATTTTAACATATGTTCATCTATAGGTAAAACTGTTTCCTTTTATGACAGAGACGGTGAAAAAGTGATAATTCAGTGAATATGAATGTACAGTAACATATGTACGAATGTTTCCATTGACAAATAGTTGCTGAACGACGGAAAAGGCATGTATTTAAATGGAACCTAATTTGGAAATGAAATTCATAAAAATGATACCTAGACGGAATGGAAATGCGTAAAACTATTATAATACACTATCGGCGGAGCCCTAGGAGAAAGATTGTGTGACATGTCAATCAGAGCCTTTAATTGGAAATATTTTTGAAATGAGGACAATTTGAAAGAAGTTAAATTCATAAACATAAATTATGAGAATGGTAATGATTTCACAATAGTAAAAATGGTCTAAAACATTTAAAATTTATAATTTTGATGGTTCCTGTCCGTGAAACAAATATTCCTAATTGCATTACTGTGAAGTTAGTCAATTAATTTCCAAGCTACTAATAAAAAATATAATAAATTTTAAACACAAATATACGAGAAAGTGTTGACATAAGTAACTAAGTAAAACACAAATACTCCAATATCAAAATTTTGACAGCTCGATCGGTTTTTGTTTTTTTTTTACATAAAGTAGTCAGAAACATGTCGTGTTTGTATCAAATAAGACGTATTGTAAAGGATTGCAATGCATAAATTTTAAAATTTTGACAGTTCGAGCGGCTTTTGTTTTTTGCATAAAGTTGTCAGAACCATGTCATGTTTGGTATCAAATGTGATGTATCGTCAAGGGCTACCGTGCAGAAATGTAAAAATTTTGTGAGATAGCTTGACTTTTGTTTTTTTGCAAAAAGTTGACAGAACCATGTCGTGTTTGGTATCAAATAAGAAGTATCGTCAAGGGAAGTCATGCGAAAATGTCAAAAATTTGACAACTTTATAGGCTTTTGTTTTTTGCATAAAGTTGTCAGAACCATGTCGTGTTTGGTATGAAATGATAAGTATCGTCAAGGGCTACTAAGTCGAAATGTTAAAAGAATGACAGCTTGATCGGCTTTTGTTATTTTGCATAAAGTTGTCAGAATCATGTCGTGTTTAGTATCAAATAAAAGGTAACGTCAAGGGCTGTCATGCAGAAATGTCAAAAATTTTACAGCTCGATCGGCATTTGTTTTTTACTTAAAGTTGTCAGAACCATTTCGTGTTTGGTATCAAATGAAAAATAATGTCAATGGCTGTCATGCAGAAATGTCAAAAATATGACAGCTTGATCGGCTTTTGTTTTTAACTTAAAGTTGTCAGAATCATGTCTTGTTTGGTATCAAATGAAAGGTATCGTCGAGGGCTGCCATGCAGAAATGTCAAGATTTTGACAGATCGATCGTCTTTTGTTTTTTTATTCAAAATTGTTAGAACCATGTTGTATTTGGAATCAAATGACAGGTTTCGTCAAGGGCTGCCAAGCAGGAATGTCAAAAATATGACAGCTCGATCGGCTTTTGTTTTTCGTTAAAAGTTGTCAGTACCATGTCGTGTTTGGTATCAAATGAGAGGTACCGTCGAGGGCTGCCATGCAGAAATGTCAAAAATTTGACAGCTCAATCGGCTTTTGTTTTTCGCTTAAAGTTGTAAAGAATCATGCCGTGTTTGGTATCAAATGAGAGGTATCGTCGAGGGCTGCCATGCAGAAATGTCAAAAATTTGACAGTTTGATCGGTTTTTGTTTTTTGCTTAAAGTTGTCAGAACTATGTCGTGGTTGGTATCAAATAAGAGGTATCGTCGGGAGCTGCCACGCAGAAATGTCAAAAATTTGACAGCTCGATCGGCTTTTGTTTTTTGCTTAAAGTTGTCAGAGTCATGTCGCGTTTGGTATCAAATAAGAGGTATCGCTGAGAGCTGTCATGCAGAAATGTCAAAAATTTGACAGTTCCATCGGCTTTTGTTTTTATTTTGCTTAAAGATGTCAGAACCATGTCGTGTTTGATATAAAATGAGAGGTATCGTCAAGGGCTGCAAGGCAGAAATGTCAGAAATTTGACAGCTCGATCGGCTTTTGTTTTTCAAATAAATATATATTGTTTGTGTATGCGTGAAGACTGATGGCGTTAGCATTGTGGGTTTAAGTTGTACCTAGACTGACTAGACGTACGTAAAACTATTCTAAAACACTATCGGCGGAGCCCTAGGGATTACTCGGCGTAGCCGAGTTTTCACTAGTATGAAACCTATTGATGTCAGCAAAAAGAATGAAAAATTACTTCTTAACACTGTTTACAGTAATATTAAAATGGTTGGATAAGCAAAATTTAAAGTAGGTGATTTTGTGCGTATAAGCAAATATAGAGGGGCTTTTGTAAAAGGTTATACTCCTAATTGGTCTAATGAAATTTTTAATGTACATTCGATTCAAATAACAAATCCTAGTACATATATTCTTAAAGATCAGTTTCGACACATTATAAAAGGGGGATTTTATGAATATGAATTACTAAGAGTAAAGTATCCTAATGTATATCTTGTTGAAAAAGTTCTAAAAAGAAAGGGAGATATGGTATTTGTTAAATGGCTTGGATTCGATAATAAACACAATAGCTGGATAAGTAAAACTAATGTTGAATAAGAATTCAGAACAGTTAATAGTCACTGAATGTATGCATCCCTTTCAATATGCTCTTAGGATTTTGTGAAGATTTTAAAAAAATTATCCTAAATTTGCAACAAAAATTTGTTCTCATACAAAGCAGCACCGATGTGATTGCAATTAAAAACAGCGTCGCCAGTGAAAATATAAAAATTGAATTAAGTAAACTTCACTGAAAAATTCCACGTATATCGGTGGCCGATGCTGAGCGACTAATACTTATGAAGTATATAGAGGAGGGCATTCATTTGGAAATAGCTTTTCGTAGCTGAAAACTTCATGAATATTCACTCCTGCAAAAAACACAAAGTCATTCCTGGTCAATCAAAGCTACAACACAATTAAAAACACCTCGTTTCATTATTGTAGGATTTCAGACAGATCGCAAAAATAAGCATAATAAGGACATGAGTAAATTTAATCACTGTAATTTGAGTAATATTAAGTTGCATTTAAATTTAGATATGTATCCGTACGATTACTTGAATTTAAATATTAAAAATAACCATTAAACCATGTTATATGAAAAGTACACTCAATTTCAGATGTCTTACTATGAACGGCCCTGTGAGCCTATATTTACACCTCATGAATTTATTAATACAGCACCGCTGGTAGTCATAGATTGTTCTCATCAGAGTGAGATATTGAAATCGGGTAATGTTGATATAAGATTAGAATTTAAAACAAATAAAAATGTACAAGAACATACAAATGTCCAATTGTTGTAGTAAATACGAGCCCTGCGCCAAAAGAATTCGCCCACATCTATTTATTATAATTTTTCATATAAAAGGAAATTGTTTACACTTATTCAATTATTATTCCTAAACTTACTTTTATATTATTAGAGTTAATAAATTATTTACATAAAATGCGCTATTATAATTAATAAATGTGTAGCTACCTTGTAAAGAGAAGGGATGTAGGCGAATTCTTTTGGCGCAGGGCTCGTATATTAAAATTAATTTATGATAATATTGTTAAATATTTCCCTTTAATAAATATTGTACAAATTATATAATATTGTGTAATTAAATAAAACAATATTTATATAAAAATGTTTTGTTATTACTATTACAAGATCCTGTCCTTGTTGATAAAACATTATCGCGGGAAACACGTGCAGATACAGCACTTCCTACGTGTTTCCTGCGATAATGTTTTATCAACAAGAACAGGATGGGTGCTAATATGAATTGTCGGTGATATTTTTTTTTTTCAATATTTTTTACAGGATGTGCGATGATACTGTATCTGCACGTGTTTCCTGCGATAATATTTTATCAACAAGGACAGGATGTTTGCTGATGCATATGCATTCGGTGATAATTTTTTTTATTAAAGCAAATATGTTATCATCAAAAACAGGATGCTTGTTTTCTACGTAATCACATATAAATCCGATAATAATTTTTATTAAAGGAAGCTTGTTATCAGCAAGCGCAGGACAGAATGTGTGTTTGCTGTAAAGATAAAATAAGTGATAAGAACGAGTATATAAACTTAAGCAGGTCATAATATTGGCATTCACTAATCAAAAAGTTGTGTTGTTGTAAACAGTTTAGTTCAGATATTTGCTATAAAAATGTCTTCAGTTGAAAATGTTGTCAATGAGCTAAATAATTTAGCAGAAATAAAAAAATCAAAATCTATAAATGATTTGCCGGAGAATATAAAACTATTACTAGTATCAGTAAAAAAAGTTAAAACAAAGTTCAGATCAACTGTTGTACTGGTTGAACTGGAGGATTATGTAATATTTCTACCATCGAGTTTCGACAATATAACTGAAGAACAATTAAACATAATGAATCAACTGGCGCAGAAAAAACAATTATTTTTAAAGTATGAAGGAAAAGTAGGATCCATGAACAAAATAAAATTTGAATATTAATTCTACCATCGAGTGTATTATGTATAACTGTATTATATTTAGTTATTAAAATATGTTTTAATATTTTGTATTTTAATAAAGTTATAATAAAAAACAAGTAATTTATATTTAAATATATTTTTATTTATTTTTAATACATTTTTCACCAAGCCCTGCCCCAGCCCCCGCCCCCGCCAGTCCACTTAACATCAAATAACAAAACAGTAACCATCACCACCAACACCCAAGCCAATTAAAAAAATCTGTTGTGGCCAGCACAAGACCTCTCGCCATTTCCATATTAGGCTATATAAGTATTGTATTGCACTTCGCTTTCCAACCGTCGTTTTATAACAAAATCTTACAGAACATTACCCAAATATTGTTTCTTACTATATTTAGCATGTCTTCTGCACACATATAATTCAAATTATATCTATTTTTCATTGTATGAGGAAGTTTCTAAATGTCAAATATTGTTCCAATTCATTAACCAGATTGGCGGTATTTCTGATAGATATATGCATTTTATCACAATTTTACCTATAATTTCAAATATTTAATTAATAAAAGAATAAGAAAAGTTAAATATACTTCCCAGGAAAAGCTATCAGAATGTCACTAAAACTGTTGATATTTGACAATGACATATGTCATGTTATAAACATTGGAATTTGTCAACTGGTTTCCTTAGTGCCTTGGCCTCTGCGATTAGTATACTCTATAAATTATAGAGTCTTTATCTCTAAATCTATACAAGATATAATAAAATTTTTAAGTGTATTAGATGGAGAATTTTATGTTCTTCAATATTTAATAAAAAAAACTCCCAAAAAATTATATTTAGAAGATTTTTTCTAAGAAACTACTACTTCCGGTTGTTCAATTGTTACCAAAACCTTTTCAGCTCTTCCCAGGAATGTCAGATTGAGGAAACTGCAGTTAAATATTTTTTAAGTCTTATAGTTTTTGAGGAATCGTGACTACAACATCCAGACATACATACATACACACACACACACACACACACACATACATCCACACACACACACACACACACAGAGACATCATTTTAAAAATGTTATAATCGGATTGTAGGGACCTTAAATCGTGCTTATTCAATAAAATCTGGATATGCGAATTTTAGCATGAATCCAATACCTCTCTTAGCGAGAGGTAAAAAACCAACTTCCCTCTCTTATTAGTTCATATCAGAAAACATCCTGTCCTTGTTGATAAAACATTATCGCAGGAAACACACATGCAGATACAGTATCACAGCACATCCAGTAAAAATTCTTGGAATATATTTATCACCAACAATTCATATCAGCAAACATCCTGTCCTTGTTGATAAAACATTATCGCAGGAAACACGTGCAGATACAGTATCACAGCACATCCTGTAAAAATTCTTGGAATAAATTTATCACCGACAATTCATATCAGCAAACATCCTGTCCTTGTTGACAAAACATTATCGCAGGAAACACGTGCAGATACAGTATCACAGCACATCCTGTAAAAATTCTTGGAATAAATTTATCACCGACAATTCATATCAGCAAACATCCTGTCCTTGTTGATAAAACATTATCGCAGGAAACACGTGCAGATACAGTATCACAACACATCCTGTTGAAATTCTTGGAAAAAATTTATCACCGACAATTCATATCAGCAAACATCCTGCCCTTGTTGATAAAACATTATCGCAGGAAACACGTGCAGATACAGTATCACAGCACATCCTGTTGAAATTCTTGGAAAAAATTTATCACCAACACTGCTGCAGTAAACATCCTGTCGTTGCTGATAAAAAATTATCACTGGACACACGTGCAGATAACAATATCACACCACTTCCTGCAAAAATTCTTGGAAAAACATTATCACCAACACTTCATATCAACGCCTCCACATCCGCTGTGACGCTAATTAAACACAACAAACATCCTGTCCTTGCTGATAAAACACTATCACCGGATACACATGCAGTGAAACAAACATCCTGTCCTTGCTGATAAAACACTATCACCAGCAGCGGGGTGTTGTTCTTGTGTTAATAACATGTCTTCATTTACAAAGCCACACTCCTCAACCTTTAAAACACACAAGGGTTGCCAAAGAACTACTCCTCAACACACAAAAAGTTGCTGAAGAACTACCCCATGGCTCTAAAACTAACCCCCATGGTAGATGTCGATAAACACATGCCATCGAGTGGCCCAGAAACCCTATTATATACCTACTAATTTCTTTTATGGTATCAGCTCTAACATGGTGAAACTTTATTTTTGAATTTGTATGTTAAATAAAGACTCAGTTTTTTTAGTTTTAGAAAAATATTTATATCACGATGACTATAGTTTCGCTACCACAGTAACATCATCATAAATAAAGTTTAAAGTTAAGTAGATTTTCACTCAGTTAGTAATTGATATGTTTAACCATCATCATTGTGAATGTTTTTCAAAATGTTAAATTTTTGATTATGCAATAATTAAATATGAAATAATAATAATACAATAATATTAAATAATTCAAATTATTTACAAAAAAAAGTTTGAAGTAGTTTTTCACTCAGTAAATGATATGTAATCAAAAAGTAAAATTATTGATTATAGAATATTTATTTTTTGTCTCTCAAAGTTTTAGCTTCCAAAATGTATTCCGGGTCTTTACATTTGTTATTAATTTTTTTTTAAATCTATTCCCCAAAACAATTTCCGGCAATATGCAATAATGAAACAGCATCATCAGATCAATATTAATATAACAATATAAACTTAAAAACTTACTTGTAATTACGAATAAATTTAAAGAAAATAAATAATAATAATAATAATTAATAATAATAATACAATAATAGTAAATAATTGAAATTATTTACAAAAAAAGTTTAAAGTTAATTAGTTTTTCACTCAGTAAATGATATGTAATCAAAAGGCAAAATTGTTGATTATAGAAAAATTATTTTTGTTCCCCAAAGTTTTAGCTTCCACAATGTATTCCGGGTCTTTACATTTTTTATTAATTTTTTTTAACTCTATTCCCCAAAACAATTTCTGGCAATATGCAATTTAAATAAATAATATTAATATAACCATATAAACTTAAAAACTTACTTATAATTACGAATACATTTAAAGAAAATACTGAAACAAATAAAGATGAAATAATAATTAATAATTAATAATAATAATAAGAATAATTAATAATAATACAATAATATTAAATACTTGAAACTATTTACAGAAAAACCAGCATATTACAAAGACAATATTCATCTTTATATTTCTCGTGGCGTCATGTAAGCAACAAATTCAGAGTTGATAGACAGTCAGGCCTATTATGTGACTCGGTGGTTAGTTTTTAACAACTGGTTAAAAAAATTATCCAATAGCTATTGATTCAATTTTTTAACCAGTAGTTAACTACTGAGTTACAAAATAGGCCCGAATAAATGATAGAATTATCAATAACAGCTTCCATTATTTTTGGTTAAAAATTTAGGAAATTTCTGAGAAGACAATTATCAATAAATATTTTAATTGTTTCATTTGTTTCCTTACAAATGGTATGTCGATTATCTGTTTATTTTGTATGCCATTCAATTACATCGGATTATTATAATTTTCTTTTTTAAAAAGTAACAATTTCGCAAGATTAAAAAAAAATTGTATGCATCTCATATGAAAATGCATGTTTTCAGTCCTTATATGATTACAGCCCTCGCCTTCGCCTTGTGATGTTAACATCGGATTCTAGGGACGATATGCGATTTTTTGTTATATATCACCTTACATGATTGGTTAAAGATTATAACCAGTCACTATACTATAAATTAACGACTGAGTTACAGAATAGATTCGTAAATCTTGAACAAGTCTCGGTATGAATTTTGTAATTATTCATAAATCTATCTGCCTATCGCGTCATTCTGTAAAACAGTTTTAATTTCTACTAAAAGTGTAAGTTCTTTAGGTTTGTCAACAAATAAATAAAGTTTTCAGCTATAATTCTTTATTTTCATCGTACAAATAAATTGAAGATGGCTCAGTCCACTGCGCACATCTAAGCTGCATATATTTTATTAATCAAATAGGTGCGTTCCTCAACTGCCTCAACTTATGAGAAAAATTATGGACATATAGTTAAATGACTGGGAAACGAAATATGTTCTATCCTTAAAAATGTTTATTTGATTAAAAGCCACATTTTTATATATGTTTACTCATTACGCATGTAATATGAAGTAGTATTGCTTTGAAAGAAGATATTCATAAATATTTTCCTAGAATATGAATACGGATTTATACTAGAAAACCCTACTATCACTTTGTATACTATATAACCAGCAAAAAGTTAGGAGTTTCCGCACATAAACAGCATAACTCAGGCACCCGCACACCTGTATTGAAAACATTACATGGGTATTTTGTAATCCTAGTAAAGCTCATTATGGCTCTGTGGTAGATAAGAAAAGAATATTAGCTACAACATTAGCCGCAGATTACTGATTTATTGTCCCGAAAAAGGCCGGTTATGTCGTAAATAACCCACGATTTTTCCCCTAATTATCCAGGCATTATAAAGTTGAGTTGTGGCAGGCAGTGAATACGGTCGTGTCGATCGTGCGGCGATAGTCAAATTCGATATACAAAATATATCACGCATTATTTCGCGGCCATATGATATAAATAAACTCTGGTGAAACAGGATAGTGTTGTGAGTAAAGAAAGTGGAGTGAGAAGTGTTTAGAAGCTCTAAATTAGAGTAAAAAGTGTATACAGTGGCGAGACAGTAGCCAAGGACACACCAATACAGCGGTAAGCGAGCGTAGAGTAGTGGAGGAGAAGCTAAAGCGTGCATAACAAGATAAAATTTAGGCAGGCCCGTACTCAGGAAAGTTGTGCAAATATGTCATCGGATAGAGAAGATTACATGTCGGATGACAGTAAAAGAAAGAGGGAGAGTACAGATAGCCAAGATATAACAAAAAGAAGTAAAAAGACTATGAGAGCACCGGACAAAAGTAACAAAGAAGGAAGTGATAAAATAGAACTAAGAGATTTAATGAAAATTATATTACAAATAAAGAACGATACAAAAGAGATAAAACAGGATCAGAAAGAATATCAAGAAGAACTACTACGAATGAAACAGATAAATGAACAGCTGAAGGAAGAAAACATAGAGATCAAAAAAGAATTGAACGACATGAAAGAGAGAATCGAGAGATTAGAGAAAGAAAAAATCAAAAATAATTTCGTGATTGTAGGGCTAAGAACAGACTCAATCAACAGAAAAGACCTAAAAAACACCGTGGAAGACTTCATACACAAGAAAATTGGAGTTAATGTACAAGTAAAGGAAGCACTAAAGATAGGAGAGAAGACATGTAAGGTACAAATGGAAAATTTTCAAGATAAACAAAAAGTAATGGCGAATAAAAAGAACCTACGAACTTTAAAAGACAAAATTTTCATAAACAACGAACTAACAAGAAACAAGCGCAAAATACAAAAGGAAATAAAAATGTTAGCGGAGAAGAATAAAAAGGCAGGTGACATATTAAAGATAGGCTATCAGAAAATAACAATAAATGGAAAGGAATGGAAATGGGACAAAACAGAAAAGAAGCTGATAGAGGTGAAAGAAGAAGGAGGTACTGCGTCAAAAAACTAAGGGAAAAACGAGGAAAATTGCAACAAAAAGGAAAGACGTCGCAAGCAAAGGAAAAGGATACAATAAGGAACAACAAAACACATATAATTAAGTACGGGAAGGGCAAAATAAAAAATAAAGTAAATAAACCAAGGAAAATAATAAAATTTGGAACATGGAATGTAACAAGTTTAACAGGGAAAGAATATGAATTAACAGAAGTACTGGCAAAAATGAATATGGATTACGTGGGTATAACAGAAACAAAGAGGAAAGGCAAAGGAATCACAAAGACACAAAATGGATATTAGATGTACTGGGTAGGAGTATCGGAAAAAGAAAACGCCAAGGCAGGGGTGGCAATTTTAATTAAAGAGGATAAAATGAAATATGTTTTGAAAGAAAACCTATTGAACGAAAGACTACTATCAATAAATGTTAAGGAAGGAGAAGAAAACGAAGAATACACGCTAATTGTGGGCTATGGACCAAACGAGGACGCAAGAAAAGAAGAAAAAGATAACTTCTTTAAAGAACTACAAGAAATAGTAGACAGAAGTGAAAAGAGAGTAATAATAATGGGAGACCTTAACGGGAGGGTAGGAAATAAGAATGATGGAATAGAGTAGTGCTTAGGAAGGAATGGAGAAAAAGTGATGAATACAAACGGGGAAAGAATAATAGAGTTTTGCCTAGAGAATGAGTTTAAAATCGCAAATACACACTTCAAGCACAAAGAAATACATAAAATAACTAGACAAGTTATAAGCAGAAATGAAAAATCGATTATAGATTATTTCCTAATTAACATAGACAGCTGGAATAGAGTAAAAGACATAAAAGTAAAAAGAGGACCAGAGATTGGAAGCGACCATATCCTTGTAACAATGATACTAAATCAAGAAGTAAACACAAAGAACGAAACCAAAAGAAAGATAGTAAATAAGAAAATAAAATGCCATGAACTTAGAAGACAAGAGATAGAAGAAAAATTTCAAAAGAACGTCAACGAAGAGTTTAAGAAAAAAGCAAAAGAAAAAGTGGGAAACATAGAAACGAAATGGAAGAACTTCAAAAAGCCAATACTAGAGGCAGCAGAAAAAAGCTACGGCACGACTAGAATAGTGAACAGAAACACAAACAAAACTAGATGGTGGTCGGAAAGGGTAAAAGTTGCAGTGAAAGAAAAAAAGAACAAGTGGAATAAATATCTACAAACGAAAGAACTTATTGACTATGAAAAATTTAAAGAACAAAGGAAAAAAGTAAAAAGAGTAATAAAGGAAGAAAAAGAAAAAGCATGGAGAGAATTTGGTGAAAAAATGTAAAACGCATACAATGAAAACCAGAAATTATTTTTTGGAACAATTAAAAATATAAGACAAAAGAAGACAGCAACAATTACGAACATTAAAGATAAGGAAGGAAAGACTATAGCAGAAGAAGACAGAATAATGGACAGATGGAGACAGTATTTCATAGAACTATTAGAGGGAAATGATACTAAAGATGAAGAACAACAAGAAAGTCATCGCACACGAACAAAGGAAACATAAATAACACAAGAAGAAGAAATAAGCTTGAAAGAAATAATAGAAGCAATAAGAAAAACCAAAAGAGGAAAAGCTCCCGGACATGACAAAATAACAGCAGACATGCTGAAAGCACTACCCGAATCAGCACTACAGGAACTTAAAGACATAATGAATGAAGCGCTAAAAGGAATAACACCAACAGAATGGCAAATAGGTATCATAACACCAATATTTAAAAAAGGAGATAGCAGAGAGTGCCAGAACTAAAGAGGAATTACCCTAATAAGCACAGTGGCCAAAATATGTGCAAGAATCTGGAGTGTAGACTAAGAATCGTTAGAGGAAACTCAATTTGGTTTTAGACCAAATAGAGGAGTAAATGATGCGATATCATACTAAGACAAATAGGGGAAAATTGGAAGAAAGAAACCACGAGGACCACCAAGAAGAACGTGGCTGGAAGAAGTAAAGGAGGCAGCGCAAAGAAGAGGTCTAACTTGGGAAGAAACGAAGACAGCAACACAAGATAGAGCAGAGTGGAAAGAAATATGGAGAAGACCAACGAATCAGAACTCAACCCCCGCCCCCGCAGGCCGGGGGAACGCCTTACACCCGTGAGGGTAGAAAGGTGCAGGATTAAGTAAGTAAGTATAATAATAATAATAATAATAATAATAATAATAATAATAATAATTAATAATAATTAATAATAATAATAATAATAATAATTAATAATAATAATACGGTAAGGGAGGTAATGTTTTTGGTTCAAAAATTCGATAGAATAAGTATGAATTAGGGTCCCCACAACACGTTTTTGCTATTTTTACAATGATGTGTGTATGTGCGACTATATTTTCATCCACGATAACTCTTATATAAAACTTTAAATAATTTCTATTATCCGTATTTAAGCTTTCTGCAGTAATGTAAACTATATTAATTATTAACTGAGTGTTGTGTTGAGTAATTAATCAGAGTTCTCCATTCCTTCCTAAGCACCACTCTATTCCATCATTCTTATTTCCTACCCTCCCGTTAAGGTCTCCCATTATTATTACTCTCTTTTCACTTCTGTCTACTATTTCTTGTAGTTCTTTAAAGAAGTTATATTTTTCTTCTTTTCTTGCGTTCTCGTTCGGTCCATAGCCCACAATTAGCGTGTATTCTTCGTTTTCGTCTCCTTCCTTAACATTTATTGATAGTAATCTTTCATTCAATAGGTTTTCTTTCGAAACATATTTCATCTTATCCTCTTTAATTAAAATTGCCACCCCTGCCTTGGCGTTTTCTTTTTCCGATACTCCTACCCAGTACATCCAATATCCATTTTGTGTCTTTGTGATTCCTTTGCCTTTCCTCTTTGTTTCTGTTATACCCACGTAATCCATATTCATTTTTGCCAGTTCTTCTGTTAATTCATATTCTTTTCCTGTTAAACTTTTTACATTCCATGTTCCAAATTTTATTATTTTCCCTGGTTTATTTACTCTATTTTTTATTTTGCCCATCCCGTCCTTAATTATATGTGTTTTGTTGTTCCTTATCGTATCCTTTTCCTTTGATTGTGACGTCTTTCCTTTTTGTTGCAATTTTCCTCGTTTTTCCCTTAGTTTTTTGACGCAGTACCTCCTTCTTCTTTGACCTCTATCAGCTTCTTTTCTGTTTTGTCCCATATCCATTCCTTTCCATTTATTGTTATTTTCTGATAGCCTATCTTCAGTATATCTTCTGCCTTTTTATTTTTCTCTGCTAACATTTTTATTTCCTTTTGTATTTCGCGCTCGTTTCTTGTTAGTTCGTTGTTTATGAAGATTTTGTCCTTTAAGGTTCTTAGGTTCTTTTTATTCGCCATTACTTTTTGTTTATCTTGAAAATTTTCCATTTGTACCTTACATGTCTTCTCTCCTATCTTTATTGCTTCCTTCACTTGTACATTAACTCCAATTTTCTTGTGTATGAAGTCTTCCACGGTGTTTTTCAGGTCTTTTCTGCTGATTGAGTCTGTTCTTAGCCCTACAATCATGAAATTATTTTTGATTTTTTCTTTCTCTAATCTCTCGATTCTCTCTTTCATGTCGTTCAATTCTTTTTTGATCTCTATGTTTTCTCCCTTCAGCTGTACATTTATCTGTTTCATTCGTAGTAGTTCTTCTTTATATTCTTTCTGATCCTGTTTTATCTCTTTTGTATCGTTCTTTATTTGTAATATAATTTTCATTAAATCTCTTAATTCTATTTTATCACTTCCTTCTTTGTTACTTTTGTCCGGTGTTCTCATAGTCTTTTTACTTCGTTTTGTTATGTCTTGTCCATCCAGGCTAATGACCTTAGCAGTCGATGCCTCAACCGGAAAAAAATAATTATTATTATTATTAATTATTATTATTATTATTATTATTATTAATTATTATTATTATTATTATTATTATTATTAATATTAATTATTATTATTATTAGTATTATTATTATTATTATTATTAATTATTATTATTATTATTATTATTATTATTAATTATTATTATTATTATTAGTATTATTATTATTATTAATTATTATTATTATTATTATTATTATTCCTCCCCGCGGACCCACCTTGTCGTGGTGGGGGGGCTAAGTAGCCTTTGCTGCCAGCAACGGTGAAACTAACGGGCCTGACCTTCGTGTCACTCATTCTTCGAACCGGGCGATTAGTAGGAAATCGTCTGTGTACAGGTTTCTTCATTCCTACCTGCATGTTGACCGTGTGCGGTGACCCGTGTCGGTGGAGGAGGGGATCCTGGTAGTTGAGGAAGCCCCAACACACTACTTTGGCCCCAAATTCAACTAAACGGGAGGTCGCAGGCTAACCCACCTGCGGCCAATCGGTTCCCATCCCATTGCGAGGCTGGGGGGTGAGTAGTCTTGGGGATGTGGCGGGATCACCAGAAAGCGGGCGTGCACGAGGACTTAGCGGCCCCATCGTGATCTCTCCCGTGGACTGGCCCTGCTGCACTCCGGGATTGCTATAGTCTTTGGGAAGCCTTGGCACTTTACCGGTTTGCGGTATTAGTGTCCCATTTGAGACTCCATGGAGGGTGGGGATACTAAAGACCGAAAGTTCATTATCAATGAGCATGAAATTTACTAAGCCGCTCTCTGGTTCACCGACCTCCAAAAACGGTGCGCTTGGAACCGTGTTAAAAGCTCCCGGGGAGAAAACCTCGTCAAAAAACAAATCTTCTTGTGCGGATACGTCTGGTAACCCCACTGCTGAGATGAACCAAGAAAAGGAGGTAGTACCCCGGTTCTTGGTCATTCAAAGGATTGGTGATAATTTTGAGAAAGTAAGCCCATTTCTAATACAAAAAATACTATTTGGATTAATAGGCGAATTAAAAAATATTAAAAAAATTAAAGACGGTCTGCTTGTAGAGACAGTTTCGGCTCCTCAAGCTAAAAAATTGTTAAGTTTAACAAAGATGGGAGATATGGCAACAGAAGTGATCCCTCACAGAACACTTAATGTATGCAGGGGTGTCATTTATTGTAAAGATTTGTTGAACTGCACAGTGGGGGAGATATGCTGCGAGCTTCGGGAGCAGGGTGTTATTGAAGTACGGCGCATTAAGTCTAGATTCAATGGTGAATTCAAAGACACGCCGAATCACGTCATAACCTTCAATACCCCGAAACTTCCGGCAAAAATAAAAGTTGCATATATGTCCCTCCCGGTTCGTATGTACGTGCCTGCACCTATGCGTTGCTTCCAGTGTCATAAGTTCGGACACACAGCTGCACGGTGCAATAGTCCACAGATATGTATATGTGGAAAGGCCCTGCATGAAGGTACCCAATGCACAGAGCCTATTAAGTGTATTAACTGCGAGGGAGACCACTCTCCTCGTTCCAAAAATTGTCCTGCTTTTAAGCAAGAGGTTGCCATTCAACAGATCAAAGTAAAGGAGAACCTTACTTATTTTGAGGCTAGAAAGTGCATTATTCCTACGAGGACCGGTATTTCGTATGCTAACAAAGCATCAATTTCATTAACAGGACCCTAGTTCCTTTGCTAAACAAATAATTCCTTATCTAGTTCAGGCCTTACAAAGTATCTTCATTACAAAAGAATCTTTCAATGCTGAACAAAGATCACCTTTTATCTCCTGTAGTCCTTCTCAATCTCTATCTAAAATTCCCACTCAAGAGAAGAAAAAAGTAAATACTACTTCATCTTCTCTTGTGTCTATTCCCTCTGGCCCTTCTTCTATCATTCCTACTAAGGAAAAGAAAAGGACAAATACTGTTGTTTCTTCTTCTGATGAAGATCTTTTTCTTTGCTCTGGATCTTCGCAGCAGCAAAAGAAAAAGAAGGGTTGGCCTCTTGGGAAACCAAGAAAACCAGTCTAGTTTTTCTATATTACATTATAAGTCATGAATAATATTATTCAGTAGAATATTAGGGGATGCATTTTTCATTATTGTGACTTGAAGATGCTGCTATCGGAATTTAATCCGATATGTACGTGTCTTCAAGAAACGCACTTTACACCAGGCCAGGCTTACTCGTTGAAAAATTACATTATAGTTAGGTTCGATTCTCCGCCCCATATCCGGGTTAACGGAGGTGTGGCGATCATCATAAGACAAGATGCAAGTTTCAAGCAGGTAAACCTCAACACTAACCTTCAACTCCATTTAATGTTACTATTTGTAACATATACTTACCCGACGTCAACTGGGATTTAGCTGACATTCAAGGCATTATTCGGCAACTTCCTACTCCCTTTGTTCTTCTGGGAGACTTCAATGCCCACCATTTTATATGGGGATCTGGGCATATTGATCCAAGGGGAAAAATTGTGGAGAACCTGCTGGATGATCCAAATCTTATTCTTATGAATGATGGTTCTCCAACATATTTCAATGCTCGCTCAGGGTCCTTTTCTTGTATCGACCTAACTATACTGTCTTCATCGTTATCCACTCGCTTCTCTTGGCGGGCACTTGATGATTTGCATGGGAGTGATCACTTTCCTATAGTGATTACTACACACTCCCGTGTATGAACAAGTGTTTGCTCCAAGTTGGATTTTGAGTAAAGCCGACTGGGCATGTTTTAAGGCATCTCTTAATGTTCCAGCCATGACTAATAACAACAATGTCAATGTAGAAGAACTGACAGAAAACATTTTCTTAGCAGCAGAAACTGCAATCCCTCAGAGCAAGTCAAAAGCTCGAAAAAGATCGGTTCCCTGGTGGAACCGAGATATCCAGGTTTTGGTCCCGTTCCCTTTTTTCCGACCCGCTCCTTCTCACACGATGCGCTGGACAACCAACATCAACCATGTTTAAAGAGGGCGAACTTAACTGCGGCATGCCGGCCGGTAAAAAAGGCACGTCAGGAGGGGCGGTAAAAACTCCCGGGGAGAAAACCCCGATACAAAACAAAGGTTCCCATTCTGGGAACAAAACTGGCTCCGTTGTTAGCACTTCAAAGGCTGGTACTAGTAACATCACGAGCAACTTGAGTACTAATAAAGTAGTTGTAGAAACGGCAACGGAGACAGCAGTGAACGCGAACCAGGAAAAGGTGGTAGTACCCCGGTTCTTGGTCGTAAAAAATCAAGTCGGTAACTTTGACAAGGAGAGTCCTTTCGCGCTAAACAAGCTGTTGTATGGTACAATAGGCACTTTGAAATCAATTAGAAAAATCAAAGAGGGATTATTCATCGAAACGGTTTCAGCTTCTCAAGCTGAAAGGCTGCTGAAAATAAAAAATTTGGAACGTTCGATATAGAAGTGGTACCACATAAGACTATGAACTACTCCAAAGGAGTAGTTTACTGCAAGGACCTTTTAAACTGTACCTGGTGGAGACACCTAACCATATTCTCACGTTCAATACGCCAACTCTGCCTGACAAAATAAAAATCGCCTTTTATGCACTCAAAGTTCGGCTATACATACCTGCACCTATGAGATGCTTTAAATGCCAGCGTTTTGGGCACACTTCCACTCGGTGCACAAACGCTCAAGTATGCGTATGCGGGAAGGACATGCATGAGGGCAAAAGCTGCGAGGAACCTTTACAGTGTGTTAACTGTAAAGACAATCACTCAGCAAGATCTCGTAATTGTCCAATCTTCAAACAAGAAATGGCGATACAGGAAATAAAAACCCGCGAGAACATACCATACTTTGAAGCGAGAAAAAAGGTCGTAGTAAGAACTCCTACTCCAGGAGTTTCATTTTCAGCAGCCACTAGCAGCACGATCGCAACCAAGACGTACACTACGTCCTTCGTAAAAGAGCTGTTGCCGCACCTGGTAGCAGCTCTGAAAACTGTCTTTGTCACCAAAGACAGTTTTCCGAAACCCGTGGTAAGTTTACCACGGGTACCTCCCAAACGGGCGAGTAGCCCGACACCATCCGAGTTGTCGGAAAAGAGGAAGAGAGGTGAGGAAGAGGGAGGATCATCTTCCGATGGAGATTCCTCGGTTTATTCCGCCTCTTCGCAAACCTCTCAGCCTGCCAGAAAGAGAGGTAAAGGATGGCCAAAGAGGAAAGCGAGGAAAATGAAAACTTAGTTTTTCATTTTTCCCATTTTTTTTATTATATTTCATTATTTTCATGGAGAACATCATCCAATGGAACATAAGAGGATGCGTTTACCACTATTGTGGTCTTAAGTCACTTCTTGCAGAGCATAACCCTCTAGCCATGTGTCTGCAAGAAACGCACTTTGAACCAGGTCAGCCTTATGCCCTTAGGAACTATTCTGTAGTACGGAAGGATATAGAACCCAACATCAGAGTAAGAGGAGGTGTTGCCATTATATTAAGGCAAAACGTACGCTTTGAACCAATATCTCTGGTCACCAACTTGCAAGCAGTAGCAGTTAGAATATCAGTTCCAGTAAATTTGACGGTATGTAATCTGTACTTACCTGATGCTAACTGGTACAAAGATGATATTCTTCATATCATCGAACAACTGCCGCCACCGATACTGCTAATGGGAGATTTCAACGCCCACAACGAGATTTAGGGATCAGCGTACAGAGGCAGAATCATCGAGCAAATCCTGGAATCCCCAGAAATTGCTCTGATGAACACAGGTACACCTACCTATTTCAATGCTCGGTCTATGGATTTCTCAGCCATAGATTTGTCCATTATATCCTCCCGGCTACTGAACAGTTATACTTGGCGCGTATTGGATGACTTGTACGGTAGTGATCACTTCCCTATTATGATCACTACTGACACGCAAGCCAACGAACAGGTTCAGCGACCTAAGTGGCACTTCAATAAGGCTGACTGACCTGCGTTCACAGCAGCACTAGAATACCCAGTTCCAACAGATGATGTTCTCCATGATATAGCCACGCTGACGAAAAGTATCCTGCAAGCTGCTGAAGCGGCTGTTTTTCGCACTACGGTCAAACCCGTAAAACGGATTATACCGTGGTGGAATGCAGCAGTCAAGGATGCTGTAAGAAAGAAAAAGTCAGCTTTTAATAAATTTAAGAGGAATTCTACACAGGATAACCTCATTGATTTTAAAAGGGCCCGAGCTTTTGCTCGTAAAGTAATGCTAGAGAGTAAGAGAGAATCCTGGAACACGTATGTATCAGGCATCTCGTCTGATACAACTACACAGGAGGTATGGTGTCGCGCAAATCGCATCACAGGAAGGGGTTACTCCCCTCCTATTACGTATCTGAAATGGGATGAAGACAGCATAACAACTGATCCAGAGCACATTGCTGAACGGCTAGCCGATCAGTTTGAGAGTTGCAGTAGTTCGGAGAACTATAACCCGGACTTCCGAGCTACTAAGGCTGAAAGGGAAAGGGAGTTAGGCTTCAGTCCATCCGAAGCTTATACCTACAACTTGCCTTTCACTATACCGGAACTAGATCAGGCAATCTCTGAATCGCGCTCTTCATCACCAGGACAGGACGATATCTGCAATGAGATGCTAAAACACTTACCTTCTAAGTTCAAATTGCTCCTTCTCTCGGCATTCAATCGAATGTGGTCTGTTGGCGTATATCCTGCAATGTGGAAAGAAGCTATAATAGTCCCTATCCTAAAAGCAGGAAAAGATCCTCTTCACGCGTCAAGCTATAGGCCTATAAGCCTTACATCATGCCTAGGGAAGCTAGTTGAACGACTGGTCAAGAACAGGTTAATGTGGTGTCTCGAATCGAGCAAACTGCTCAGCGAGCACCAATCTGGTTTCCGCAAATACCGTTCTACGACCGATCAACTAGTGCACCTAGAACATTCGATACGCACGGCATTTAAAAATCGAGAACACTTGGTCTCAGTGTTCTTCGATCTAGAAAAGGCCTATGACATGACATGGCGGTACCACATTATGGAGAAATTGCACAATTGGGGTTTTCGCGGTAACTTACCGCTATTTATTTCATCTTTTATGGATGACCGCAAGTTTAGGGTTCGAGTTGGTACTAGCCTGTCCTCTTCAAGGACATTGGAGAACGGCGTACCACAAGGCTCGACTCTAAGCGTCATATTATTCGCTATAGCGGTGAATGACCTTGTTTCCAACCTCAGCAATACAGTAGAGGTGTCCCTTTATGTTGATGATCTCGCCATCTTTTACTCTGCTAAAAGAATGGGAGACATCAACAGGGAACTGCAGAGAGCAGTCGACCAGGTGGTGGACAATGCTGAAGGTATTGGATTCAAGTTTTCCTACGAAAAAACCAGTTGTGTACATTTCTGTAAGCTAAACAGACCACATTACGAGCCCTATCTTACCATGAACGGGAACGGTATAAGGTGTAAGGAGAGCGTAAGGTTTCTTGGCATGACGTTCGACTCCAAACTTAGTTGGAGAGAACATATTAAGGAGCTTAAGGTGAAATGTCTTCGTACCTTGAACCTCATCAAGTTGCTAGCCGGCACTAGATGGGGTGCAGAGCCAAGAACCTTACTACGCATATACCAGTCCCTTGTTTTATCAAAAATCGATTATGGTTGCATTGTTTACTCGTCCGCCTCGAGGACACTTTTGAGAACGTTAGACCCGGTACACCATCTAGGCATCCGATATTGTATCGGTGCCTACCCTAGTACGCCTACAGCAAACCTTTGCTGTGAGTCGGGTTTAGCTCCTCTTAGTATTCGAAGAGCGAAGTATGTTGCCTCCTACATATGTAAGATCAGAGCACAATGCAGCCATAAGAATTTTAATATCTTATTTCATAATAGATACAGGTCACAGCTTTTATGTAGGCCACTGTGTGCACGAGCTAGCGAACTTTTGGAGGACTTGCAGTACGTCATACCGGACGTTACCCAGATAGGATTCTTGGAAATACCACCGTGGACTGTACCACAAGTCCGAGTAATCCAAGATCTTATCGGAGTGAATAAGAACGAGACCCCTGCTATCCTCATTAAACAGAAGTTCCTAGCTATACTGGACGGTTACAGAAATTGTAACGTCCTGTATACCGATGGTTCGAAAACTGAACATGGTACTGGGTCGGCTTTAGTAGCCGACATGATACCCCACTCATGGTCGATGCCTCAAGATACCTCCGTGTACACCACTGAGGCATACGCCATATGGCAAGCCATAATGTACGCCGTATACAAGAGGAACTCCGTCGAGTTACTTATAGTCAGCGACTCACTTAGCGTTCTCACTGCGATTCAGAACCCTTATTCCGATGACCCAATCGTTCAGATGATTTTATCATCCATAAAACATCTGGACGATATCGGAAAAAGGGTCACGTTTCTATGGGTCCCTAGTCACGTTGGGCTAAAGGGTAATGAATTAGCAGATGAGGCAGCACGCAGGGCAGCGGAGCTGGACTATCCGGAGACGCTTGTCCTCAAGTATACGTACGTCAGGAATCAGTTATACCGGAGGCTATCTTCTAAATGGCAAATTGAGTGGGAAAGGGTTGAAAACCATATGCGGCGAGTAAAACCATCAGTTGCACCAGTGGACCTTCCGAAAGGTCTGTCACGCTCAGAACTGATCAAAGTCCACCGGCTACGCCTAGGCCACACTAGGCTGACACATATGCACAGACTAACAAGGCAAAATCCTCGCCTATTCGAGCAATGTCTTGTGCCTATGTCTGTGCAGCACTTTCTAGTCGATTGCCCAGCGTTAGACCCGGTGAGACGATTGTATAGTTTCGGTAGAAACATAGCTGAGATGTTGACAGACCACGGGAAAATCAAGGAAATTCTAAACTTCCTCAAAGCATGTGACCTATATCAAGAGATATAATGGTTTTAGAACGTTATTAGATTGTGTTATTTATTTATTTATTTATTGATTTATTTATTATCTTTTAATTATATGTTGTGTCCACGTCCAAATACATCTTAATTTCTGACATTGCCGACGGGAATTAAACGTACTGTGATACTATCTGTGATATATATGTATACATATATATATATATATATATATATATATATATATATATATATATATATATATATATATATTTTAAAGTGTATGTGACGTCGAGAAAATAATAATAATAAAATTCATTTCAATTCTAACTAGAGGTAAAGGCTAATGACCATAGTAGTCGATGCCATAAACCCTAAAAAAAAAAATTATTATTATTATTATTATTCTTATTATTATTATTATTATTCTTATTATTATTATTATTATTCTTATTATTATTATTATTCTTATTATTATTATTATTATTCTTATTATTATTATTATTATTACTTTTATTATTATTATCATTATTATTATTATTTTTATTATTATTATTATTATTATTATTATTAATTATTATTATTATTAATTATTATTATTAATAATTATTATTATTATTATTAATTATTATTATTATTATTATTATTATTAATTATTATTATTATTATTATTATTATTATTAATTATTATTATTATTATTAGTATTATTATTATTATTATTATTATTATTATTATTCCTCCCCGCGGACCCACCTTGTCGTGGTGGGGGGGCTAAGTAGCCTTTGCTGCCAGCAACGGTGAAACTAACGGGTCCTGACCTTCGTGTCACTCATTCTTCGAACCGGGCGATTAGTAGGAAATCGTCTGTGTACAGGTTTCTTCATTCCTACCTGCATGTTGACCGTGTGCGGTGACCCGTGTCGGTGGAGGAGGGGATCCTGGTAGTTGAGGAAGCCCCAACACACTACTTTGGCCCCAAATTCAACTAAACGGGAGGTCGCAGGCTAACCCACCTGCGGCCAATCGGTTCCCATCCCATTGCGAGGCTGGGGGATGAGTAGTCTTGGGGATGTGGCGGGATCACCGGAAAGCGGGCGTGCACGAGGACTTAGCGGCCCCATCGTGATCTCTCCCGTGGACTGGCCCTGCTGCCCTCCGGGACTGCTATAGTCTTTGGGAAGCCTTGGCACTTTACCGGTTTGCGGTATTAGTGTCCCATTGGAGACTCCATGGAGGGTGGGGATACTAAAGACCGAAAGTTCATTATCAATGAGCATGAAATTTACTAAGCCGCTCTCTGGTTCACCGACCTCCAAAAACGGTGCGCTTGGAACCGTGTTAAAAGCTCCCGGGGAGAAAACCTCGTCAAAAAACACATCTTCTTGTGCGGATACGTCTGGTAACCCCACTGCTGAGATGAACCAAGAAAAGGAGGTAGTACCCCGGTTCTTGGTCATTCAAAGGATTGGTGATAATTTTAAGAAAGTAAGCCCATTTCTAATACAAAAAATACTATTTGGATTAATAGGCGAATTAAAAAATATTAAAAAAATTAAAGACGGTCTGCTTGTAGAGACAGTTTCGGCTCCTCAAGCTAAAAAATTGTTAAGTTTAACAAAGATGGGAGATATGGCAATAGAAGTGATCCCTCACAGAACACTTAATGTATGCAGGGGTGTCATTTATTGTAAAGATTTGTTGAACTGCACAGTGGGGGAGATATGCTGCGAGCTTCGGGAGCAGGGTGTTATTGAAGTACGGCGCATTAAGTCTAGATTCAATGGTGAATTCAAAGACACGCCGAATCACGTCATAACCTTCAATACCCCGAAACTTCCGGCAAAAATAAAAGTTGCATATATGTCCCTCCCGGTTCGTATGTACGTGCCTGCACCTATGCGTTGCTTCCAGTGTCATAAGTTCGGACACACAGCTGCACGGTGCAATAGTCCACAGATATGTATATGTGGAAAGGCCCTGCATGAAGGTACCCAATGCACAGAGCCTATTAAGTGTATTAACTGCGAGGGAGACCACTCTCCTCGTTCCAAAAATTGTCCTGCTTTTAAGCAAGAGGTTGCCATTCAACAGATCAAAGTAAAGGAGAACCTTACTTATTTTGAGGCTAGAAAGTGCATTATTCCTACGAGGACCGGTATTTCGTATGCTAACAAAGCATCAATTTCATTAACACCGGACCCTAGTTCCTTTGCTAAACAAATAATTCCTTATCTAGTTCAGGCCTTACAAAGTATCTTCATTACAAAAGAATCTTTCAATGCTGAACAAAGATCACCTTTTATCTCCTGTAGTCCTTCTCAATCTCTATCTAAAATTCCCACTCAAGAGAAGAAAAAAGTAAATACTACTTCATCTTCTCTTGTGTCTATTCCCTCTGGCCCTTCTTCTATCATTCCTACTAAGGAAAAGAAAAGGACAAATACTGTTGTTTCTTCTTCTGATGAAGATCTTTTTCTTTGCTCTGGATCTTCGCAGCAGCAAAAGAAAAAGAAGGGTTGGCCTCTTGGGAAACCAAGAAAACCAGTCTAGTTTTTCTATATTACATTATAAGTCATGAATAATATTATTCAGTAGAATATTAGGGGATGCATTTTTCATTATTGTGACTTGAAGATGCTGCTATCGGAATTTAATCCGATATGTACGTGTCTTCAAGAAACGCACTTTACACCAGGCTAGGCTTACTCGTTGAAAAATTACATTATAGTTAGGTTCGATTCTCCGCCCCATATCCGGGTTAACGGAGGTGTGGCGATCATCATAAGACAAGATGCAAGTTTCAAGCAGGTAAACCTCAACACTAACCTTCAAGCCGTTGCTGTTCGAATGTCAGCTCCATTTAATATTACTATTTGTAACATATACTTACCCGACGTCAACTGGGATTTAGCTGACATTCAAGGCATTATTCGGCAACTTCCTACTCCCTTTGTTCTTCTGGGAGACTTCAATGCCCACCATTTTATATGGGGATCTGGGCATATTGATCCAAGGGGAAAAATTGTGGAGAACCTGCTGGATGATCCAAATCTTGTTCTTATGAATGATGGTTCTCCAACATTTTTCAATGCTCGCTCAGGGTCCTTTTCTTGTATCGACCTAACTATACTGTCTTCATCGTTATCCACTCGCTTCTCTTGGCGGGCACTTGATGATTTGCATGGGAGTGATCACTTTCCTATAGTGATTACTACAGACACTCCCGTGTATGAACAAGTGTTTGCTCCAAGTTGGATTTTGAGTAAAGCCGACTTGGCATGTTTTAAGGCATCTCTTAATGTTCCAGCCATGACTAATAACAACAATGTCAATGTAGAAGAACTGACAGAAAACATTTTCTTAGCAGCAGAAACTGCAATCCCTCAGAGCAAGTCAAAAGCTCGAAAAAGATCGGTTCCCTGGTGGAACCGAGATATCCAGGTTTTGGTCCGGGATAAAAAAATGTCTTTCAATCGCTTCAAACGGATTCCCACTCAGGAGAACCTTATTCTTTTCAAAAAAGCCAGAGCATTGGCACGTCGCTGTATATTGGATAGTAAGCGAAAATCTTGGGACGAATATGTTTCTGGCATTTCGTCCAGTACCACAACACAAGAGTGTTGGTCAAGGGTTAAACGTATCGCTAGGCATGGTAATTCTATAGGCATAACGTGCTTAAAGCTGGATGATGGGACATTTACACATGATCCGTCTACCCATTGCGGAAATGATGGCTGACCAGTTCCAAAGTACTAGCAGCTCTTCTGAGTTTCAAAACTCAAAGGCGGATAAAGAAGTTCCGCTAGATTTCAGCACTGCTGAAACCTTTCATTATAATGCTGCATTTGTACTTATGGAACTGGAATACGCTCTCAGTCAATCAAAGTCGTCATCTCCAGGTTTAGATAGAATTACTAACGACATGCTAAAAAATTTAACCCTTGAATTCAAACTACACTTACTTTCCGTATACAATATGCTCTGGCAAGAAGGTTCATATCCTAAGAAGTGGAAAGAAGTCATTGTTGTTCCTGTTCCTAAAGTCGGAAAAGATCTATCGATACCGTCAAATCATAGGCCGATCAGTTTAACGTCTTGCATCGGAAAGATTTTTGAGAGAATGATTAACAATCGTCTCATGTGTTTTCTGGAATCCAATCATCTTTTGTCAGACCACCAGGCCGGGTTTCGCAAATTCAGATCCACTGTTGATCATTTGGCATATCTAGAAGATGCAATTCTCACCGCTTTCAATAAAAAAGAACACTTGGTTGCAGTGTTCTTTAATCTGGAGAAGGCCTATGATATGACGTGGCGGTATCACATTCTTAAGAAGCTGCATGTCTGGGGTTTTCGTGGTAATTTGCCGCAACTTATTTCTTCTTTTTTGGCAGAACGCAAATTTAGGGTTCGGGTCGGTACATATCTTTCATCCTCTAGGATATTAGAGAATGGAGTACCCCAAGGCTCTGTTTTAAGCGTCACTCTTTTTGCTATTGCGGTAAATGAGATTGTGTCCTTTGTCAGCTCTGTAGGCATGTGTCTGTACGTTGATGATCTCACTATTTTCTGTTCTGGCAAGAAGATGGGAGACATTAACAGAACATTGCAATCAGCAATCAACAACATCACACGAAGGGCTGACAAAATTGGATTTAAGTTTTCTCGCGAGAAAACCCAGTGCATGCACTTCTGCCGCCTAAACCGACCACACTATGGACCACTCCTTTTTTTGAGGGATAACATAATTAAAATCGTCAGCAGCGTCAGATTCCTAGGACTAATCTTTGATCCAAGACTAACTTGGAAATTACATGTTGAAGAGCTAAGGACGGTTTGTCTTAGAGCTCTCAACATTGTAAAAATGTTGGCGGGTACTAAATGGGGAGCGGAGCCAAAAACACTAACACGGGTGTATCAATCTCTGGTTTTATCCAAGATTGACTACGGGTGTGTCGTGTATGCCTCAGCATGTGCATATTATTATTGTTATTATTATTAATTATTATCATTATTATTATTATTATTATTATTATTATTATTATTATTATTATTATTATTATTATTATTATTATTATTATTATTATTATTATTATTATTATTATTATTATTATTATTATTATTATTATTATTATTATTATTATTATTATTATTATTATTATTATTATTATTATTATTATTATTATTATTATTATTATTATTATTATTATTATTATTATTATTATTATTATTATTATTATTATTATTATTATTATTATTATTATTATTATTATTATTATTATTATTATTATTATTATTATTATTATTATTATTATTATTATTATTATTATTATTATTATTATTATTATTATTATTATTATTATTATTATTATTATTATTATTATTATTATTATTATTATTATTATTATTATTATTATTATTATTATTATTATTATTATTATTATTATTATTATTATTATTATTATTATTATTATTATTATTATTATTATTATTATTATTATTATTATTATTATTATTATTATTATTATTATTATTATTATTATTATTATTATTATTATTATTATTATTATTATTATTATTATTATTATTATTATTATTATTATTATTATTATTATTATTATTATTATTATTATTATTATTATTATTCCCTCCCGCGGGCCCACCTCGTCGTGGTGGGAGGGCTGAGTAGCCTTTGTTGCTAGCAAAGGTGAAACTAACGGGTCCTGACCTCTGTGTCACTCTTTTTTTTACCGGGCGATTAGTAGGTGATCGTCCGTGCACAGGTTTCTTCATACCTACCTGCATGTTGACCGTGTGCGGCGACCCGTGTCGGTGGAGGATGGGATCCTGGTAGTTGAGGAAGCCCTAACACACTACTTTGGCCCAGAATTCACCTAAACGGGAGGTTGCAGGCTAACCCACCTGTGTCCAATCGGTTCCCATCCCATTGCGTGGCTGGGGGGTGAGTAGTTTTGGGGATGTGGCGGGATCACTGGAAAACGGGCGTGCACGAGGACTTAGCGGCCCCATCGTGATCTCTCCCGTGGACTGGCCCTGCTGCCCTCCGGGACTGCTATAGTCTTTAGAAAGCCCTGGCACTTTACCGGTTCGCGGTATTAGTGTCCCATTTGAGACTCCATGGAGGGTGGGGATACCAAAGACCGAACGTTCATTTCGCATGAGCATGAAAATTTTTAAGCCGCTTTCTGGTTCGCCGACCTCTAAAAACGGTGCGTTTGGAGCTGCGTCAAAAACTCCCGGGGAGGAAACCCCGTCAAAAAACACATTTTTTTGTGCGGGGGCGTCAGGCAACCCAACTATTGATATGAACCAAGAAAAGGAGGTAGTACCCCGGTTCTTGGTCATACAAAGGTCTGATGGTAATTTTGAAAAAGTTAGCCCTTTTCTTCTTCAAAAATTATTATTTGGAACAATTGGAGATTTAAAAACTATTAAAAAGATTAGAGACGGTTTGCTTGTGGAAACTGTTTCGGCTCCACAAGCAAAAAAATTACTAAATTTAACAAAAATGGGAGATATGGGGATAAAAGTGTTCCCTCACAAAACACTTAATATTTGCAGAGGTGTCGTTTATTGCAAAGACCTCTTGAATTGTACAGTGGAGGAGATATGCTGCGAATTACGGCAACAGGGTGTTATTGAAGTACGGCGTATTAAGTCTAAATTGAATGGTGAATTCAAAGACACGCCAAATCACGTATTGACCTTCAATACCCCGAAACTGCCAGTGAAGTTAAAAGTCGCATATATGTCCCTCCCTGTACGCATGTACGTACCTGCACCTATGCGCTGTTTTCAGTGTCAAAAGTTCGGACACACAGCTGTACGGTGCAAAAGTCCACAAATGTGCATTTGTGGCAAGGCCTTGCATGAAGGAACCCAATGCATAGAGCCTTTTAAGTGCATTAATTGTGAAGGTGACCACTCTCCCAGATCCAGAAATTGTCCGGTTTATAAACAAGAGGTAGCAATACAAGAAGTTAAGACAAAGGAAAATATTTCTTATTTTGAAGCAAGGAAGAAGGTTGTTATATTTACACCGGCCGGTATTTCTTATGCTAATAAAGCATCAACATCAGCAACACCGGATACTACTACTTTTGCTAAAGAAATAATTCCACATCTTGTCCAGGTCTTAAAAAATACCTTTGTTACAAAAGAAACTTTTATTACGAAACAAAATTCACCTCTTGTCCTTTGCAACTCTATTCCAACTCCGTCTAGAAGTCTAACACAGGAGAAGGAAATATTAAATGCTTCTTCTTCTCCTCTTGCGTCTATTTCTTCTGGCCCTTCTCCGATTTTTCCTACTAAGGAAAAGAAAAGGGCAAGCACTATTGTTTCTTCTTTCGATGAAGATCTTTCTCTTTGCTCTGCAATTTCGCAACAGCAAAAGAAAAAGAAGGGTTGGCCTCTGGGCAAACCAAGGAAACCTGTCTAGTTGTTCTACATTACATTATAAGTCATGAATAATATTATTCAGTGGAATATAAGGGGATGCGTCTTTCATTATTGCGACTTGAAGATGCTACTATCAGAATTTAATCCGATATGTACGTGTCTTCAGGAAACGCACTTTACACCAGGTCAGACTTACTCATTGAAACATTACAGTATAGTTAGGTTCGATTCTCCGCCTCATATCCGGGTTAATGGAGGTGTGGCCATCATCATAAGACAAGATGCGAGTTTCAAGCAGGTAAATCTCAACACTAACCTTCAGGCCGTTGCTGTTCGATTGTCAGCTCCATTTAATGTTACTATCTGTAACATATACTTACCCGACGGCAACTGGGATTTGGCTGTCATTCAAGGCATTATTCAGCAACTTCCTACTCCCTTTGTTCTTCTGGGAGACTTCAATGCCCACCATTTTATGTGGGGATCTGGGCATATTGATCCAAGGGGAAAAATTGTGGAGAACCTGCTGGATGATCCAAATCTTGTTCTTATGAATGATGGTTCTCCAACATATTTCAATGCTCGCTCAGGGTCCTTTTCTTGTATCGACCTAACTATACTGTCTTCATCGTTATCCACTCGCTTCTCTTGGCGGGCACTTGATGATTTGCATGGGAGTGATCACTTTCCTATAGTGATTACTACAGACACTCCCGTGTATGAACAAGTGTTTGCGCCAAGTTGGTTTTTGAGTAAAGCCGACTGGGCATGTTTTAAGGCATCTCTTAATGTTCCACCTATGACTAATAACAACAATGTCAATGTAGAAGAACTGACAGAAAACATTTTCTTAGCAGCAGAAACTGCAATCCCTCAGAGCAAGTCAAAAGCTCGAAAAAGATCGGTTCCCTGGTGGAACCGAGATATCCAGGTTTTGGTCCGGGACAAACAAATGGCTTTCAATCGCTTCAAACGGATTCCCACTCAGGAGAACCTTATTCTTTTCAAAAAAGCCAGAGCATTGGCACGTCGCTGTATATTGGATAGTAAGCGAAAATCTTGGGACGAATATGTTTCTGGCATTTCGTCCAGTACCACAACAAAAGAGTGTTGGTCAAGGGTTAAACGTATCGCTGGGCATGGTAATTCTATAGGCATAACGTGCTTAAAGCTGGATGATGGGACATTTACACATGATATATCTACCATTGCGGAAATGATGGCTGACCAGTTCCAAAGTACTCGCAGCTCTTCTAATTATGAAACTGAGTTTCAAAACTCAAAGGCGGATAAAGAAGTTCCGCTAGATTTCAGCACTGCTGAAACCTTTCATTATAATGCTGCATTTGTACTTATGGAACTGGAATACGCTCTCAGTCAATCAAAGTCGTCATCTCCAGGTTTAGATAGAATTACTAACGACATGCTAAAAAATTTAACCCTTGAATTCAAACTACACTTACTTTCCGTATACAATATGCTCTGGCAAGAAGGTTCATATCCTAAGAAGTGGAAAGAAGCCATTGTTGTTCCTGTTCCTAAAGTCGGAAAAGATCTATCGATACCGTCAAATCATAGGCTGATCAGTTTAACGTCTTGCATCGGAAAGATTTTCGAGAGAATGATTAACAATCGTCTCATGTGGTTTCTGGAATCCAATCATCTTTTGTCAGACCACCAGGCCGGGTTTCGCAAATTCAGATCCACTGTTGATCATTTGGCATATCTAGAAGATGCAATTCTCACCGCTTTCAATAAAAAAGAACACTTGGTTGCAGTGTTCTTTGATCTGGAGAAGGCCTATGATATGACGTGGCGGTATCACATTCTTAAGAAGCTGCATGTCTGGGGTTTTCGTGGTTATTTGCCGCAACTTATTTCTTCTTTTTTGGCAGAACGCAAATTTAGGGTTCGGGTCGGTACATATCTATCATCCTCTAGGATATTAGAGAATGGAGTACCCCAAGGCTCTGTTTTAAGCGTCACTCTTTTTGCCATTGCGGTAAATGAGCTTGTGTCCTTTGTCAGCTCTGTAGGTATGTGTCTGTACGTTGATGATCTCTCTATTTTCTGTTCTGGCAAGAAGATGGGAGACATCAACAGAACATTGCAATCAGCAATCAACAACATCACACGAAGGGCTGACAAAATTGGATTTAAGTTTTCCCGCGAGAAAACCCAGTGCATGCACTTCTGCCGCCTAAACCGACCACACTATGGACCACTCCTTTTTTTGAGGGATAACATAATTAAAATCGTCAGCAGCGTCAGATTCCTAGGACTAATCTTTGATCCAAGACTAACTTGGAAATTACATGTTGAAGAGCTAAGGACGGTTTGTCTTAGAGCTCTCAACATTGTAAAAATGTTGGCGGGTACTAAATGGGGAGCGGAGCCAAAAACACTTACACGGGTGTATCAATCTCTGGTTTTATCCAAGATTGACTACGGGTGTGTTGTGTATGCCTCAGCAAAACGAACAACCCTAAATAGACTGGAGCCAATCCACAACCAGGCTCTACGTTACGCTCTTGG
Source organism: Ophonus ardosiacus (assembly GCA_943142095.1). NCBI lineage: Eukaryota > Metazoa > Arthropoda > Insecta > Coleoptera > Carabidae > Ophonus > Ophonus ardosiacus. The sequence continues at coordinate 30,590,666 of OW964828.1, read as the reverse complement.
TGCTTTTCCCAGTACCCCCACATTAAATTTATATTCAGAGTCAGGACTGACGCCGCTTGACGTAAGACGGAAAAAGTTTCCGCTGCTTTACTTTACCAAAATCAAGTCCTTACCGCAACACAAGAACTTCAGTATACTTTTTCGGAGTGAAAATTGGTGCAGTCAACGACAAATTCAAACCCGACCAGCAGGTATCCGTGCGAAAGAGCTTCTAGAACAAATAAACTTTGACCTGCCAGTATCGATTCCTGTAGGGGAATCTGAAATACCACCGTGGTTAGTTCCATTAGCTAGGACTAACTACGAACTATCTAGGTACGATAAATCCAACTGTCCTGCGATAATAATTCAGTCAAAGTTTCTAGAGGTTCTGCACGGATACAAAAACACTATGGTGATTTACACAGATGGTTCTAAGACCCACCATGGTACTGGTTGCGCAATTGCTGTCGAAAACACACAGCACTCATGGTCAATGCCTCTAATAACTTCCATTTACACAGCAGAGTCCTATGCTATCTGGCAAGCTCTACGCTACTGCGAGTTCGTCCGAACTTCTAGGAAGTTCCTCGTAGTTAGCGATTCATTGAGCGTCCTCCAAACCATCTCAATCCCTTTTACCACTGACCCAATTATACAGAATATTCTATCTCTCATGAAACATCTTCATGAAATAGGGAAGGATATTTCTTTTCTTTGGGTGCCCAGTCACGTAGGGATTAGGGGTAACGAGATGGCTGATGAGGCAGCACGTTCTGCCGCTGATAGAGACTCTGTTGATGTGTTAATGTTCAAATCTTCAGACTTAGGTCTTCATCTGAAGAAAGAGGTATTGGCTATTTGGCAGCGCACATGGGATGGGGTACAGAACCATCTTAAAACCATTAAGCCGTCGGTTGCACCATTTTTCATGCCAAGTGATCTTACCAGAAGAGATCAAGTCAAGATCCACCGCCTGAGACTGGGTCATACAAGTCTGACACATGGGTACCGTTTAAGTCGGGATGATGCCCCTATGTGCAACACATGTGATACTGCTCTGACAGTTCAACACATTCTTGTTGCGTGTACAAAGTATGATCCACTCAGGCGGCTATATCAAATGGATCAAGACCTTTCTTTGATTCTATCAGACTCTGGTAAGATTCGCAATGTTCTGAAGTTTTTGCGTGCGGTGAATATTTACGACAAATTATAGACCTTCAAATTTTTAAAAATTCTGCACTTGATTTCTTCTTTAAAAGTTTACTGTATGTATATGACTTTTCTTGTTTTTTATACTTTTATTCATTATAGTTATATTAATATATTTTATACATGATACTTCATGTTATAATTCGTATTTGCATTCATATATATTTATTTAAAAGGATGGTATTTTCAGATTGAATAAAAATCAAACGGGCTAATAACCTTAGCAGTTGATGCCCTATTCGAGTGAAAAAAATTATTATTATTATTATTATTATTATTATTATTATTATTATTATTATTATTATTATTATTATTATTATTATTATTATTATTATTATTATTATTATTATTATTATTATTATTATTATTATTATTATTATTATTATTATTATTATTATTATTATTATTATTATTATTATTATTATTATTATTATTATTATTATTATTATTATTATTATTATTATTATTATTATTATTATTATTATTATTATTATTATTATTATTATTATTATTATTATTATTATTATTATTATTATTATTATTATTATTATTATTATTATTATTATTATTATTATTATTATTATTATTATTATTATTATTATTATTATTATTATTATTATTATTATTATTATTATTATTATTATTATTATTATTATTATTATTATTATTATTATTATTATTATTATTATTATTATTATTATTATTATTATTATTATTATTATTATTATTATTATTATTATTATTATTATTATTATTATTATTATTATTATTATTATTATTATTATTATTATTATTATTATTATTATTATTATTATTATTATTATTATTATTATTATTATTATTATTATTATTATTATTATTATTATTATTATTATTATTATTATTATTATTATTATTATTATTATTATTATTATTATTATTATTATTATTATTATTATTATTATTATTATTATTATTATTATTATTATTATTATTATTATTATTATTATTATTATTATTATTATTATTATTATTATTATTATTATTATTATTATTATTATTATTATTATTATTATTATTATTATTATTATTATTATTATTATTATTATTATTATTATTATTATTATTATTATTATTATTATTATTATTCCCCCTCGTGGACCCACCTTGTTGTGGTGGGGGGGCTGAGTATCCTTTGTTGCCAGCAAAGGTGAAACTAACGGGTCCAAGACCTCTGTGTCATATTGTCATTTACCGGATGATCTGTAGGCGATCATCTGTGCTCTGTTTTTCTATTACCTACCTGCATGTTGGCCGTGTGCGGTGACCTGTGTCGGTGGAGGAGGGGATCCTGGTAGTTGAGGAAGCCCCAACACACTACTTTGGCCCCAAATACACCTAAACGGGAGATTGCAGGCTAACCCACCTGCGATCAATCGGTCCCCATCCCATTGTGAGGCTGGGGGGTGAGTCTTCTCAGGGTGTAGGTAGGATACCCGGAAAGCGGGCGTGCGTGTGGGCTTTGCGGACCCGTACGATCTCACCCGTGGACTGGCCCTGCTGCCCCCTGGGACGGCTATAGCCTTGGGGAAGCCCTGGCGTTACATCGGCTTGCGGTGCTGGCGTCCCATTTGAGGCTCCGTGGAGGGCGGGGATACCTGAGGCCGAATATCTTTCTTTCATGAATGAGACTTATGTCCCGCAAACCGGTTTGCCATCCGGTAAAAATGGTGCGTCAGGGGCCACGTTAAAAGCTCCCGAGGATAAAACCTCGTTAAAAAAATAAAATTCCCTGTTGGGAAAAGAAAATAATATTCATAGTATTCCTGTACAGGAAACAAGAAAAGAAAGTACGAGCCAGGAAAAGACGGTTGTACCACGGTTCCTGGTCGTCAAATCATTAAATGATTCATTTGAGAGTGAAAGTCCTTTTCTTATTAACAAGAGTTTGTTTGGTCTAGTAGGCACTGTGAAATCAATCAGAAAAATAAAGGAGAGACTGTTCATTGAGACTGTGTCAGCTGCCCAAGCTGAACGGCTTTTAAAGGCCAAGAAGCTTGGAATGCATGATATCGAAGTCACTGCACACAGGACTATGAACAGTTCCAGAGGAGTAATATTCTGTCAAGACCTACTTAACTGTAGTATAAAAGAGATTGTTGAAGAGTTGCGAGACCAAGGAGTAATTGATGTGCGACGTATAAAGAAACGTGAAAAAGGTGAGTTAGTGGATACCCCAACTCACATTCTCACCTTTAATACTCCAATTTTACCTGCACTATAAGCAGGAATCGGCCATCCAGGAAATTAAAATAAGAGAAAATCTAACCTACTCTGAGGCGAAGAGCAAGGTTGTTGTGCGTACGCCAACTCCTGGAGTCTCGTACTCTTCTGCTAGTAATACCGAGAAACCTACAATTGACTCAACGCAGATAGTGAAAGAACTAATTCCACAATTGGTAGCAATTCTAAAATCTGTATTTATTTCTAAAGACAGTTCTTCTCAGCCTGAACCTCCTAAATCCCAGGCCCCTTTGCATAAATCAAAAAGTTCGGCACTATCTCAAGTGTCCGTAAATAATAATAATAATAATAATAGAGGATATGAGGACGGAGGTAACTCTTCTGGGGAAGACTCCTCAGTTTTTTCTGTTTCCTCAAATATATCTGAAATCATAAACACCCAAACAAAAAAGAAAAAAGGCTGGCCAGCTGGGAAGCCTAGAAAGCCTAAAGTCGTCGTGTAGATCCATTGTTTGTTACTTTTTTTATGGATTCTATAATCCAGTGGAATATTAAGGGCTGTGTATACCACTATTGCCAACTGAAGATGCTGTTAACGGAATTCAACCCGTTATGCACGTGTCTTCAGGAAACTCATTTTAAACCTGGCCAAATTTATTCATTAAAGAACTACTCCATAATCCGGAGAGATATGGATCCCAACATCAGGGTTCGAGGTGGAGTGGCCATCATTTTGAGAGACGGGGCTAAATATGAGCAATTTCAGGTTAACACAAATATCCAAGTAGTGGCAATCCGCATGTCTATCCCAACTGTCCTTACTGTATGTAATATATACTTACCAGAGGCAGATTGGAATTTAGACGACATATACCATGTGATAAACCAACTGCCAACTCCATTTGTGCTACTTGGAGATTTTAATGCTCATAATGGACTGTGGGGCTCTGACCACAGAGACCAAAGAGGTCGTTTCATTGAAGACCTTCTATTGTCGCCAGATCTCGTCCTTTTGAATGATGGTTCACCCACCTATTTCAATGCACGGTCGAAATGCTTTTCACATATTGACCTTACCATTGTATCCTCCAGACTAGCGAGTAGGTTTTCTTGGAGAGCACTTAACGACCTGTACGGTAGTGATTACTTTCCTATAGTGATCACTACGGACACCATCACTACCAACCAAATTCGTCCATCAAAGTGGTTACTCCATAGAGCTAAATGGCCTGAGTTTGAAGCGGCACTTGTAGTACCAGACCCAGACAATAATGTTCACATTCAAATAATGGATCTGACCAACAATTTGTTAGGAGCAGCTAGGTATTCCATTCCTGCCACCAAACCTGGGGTCTATAAACGTAGAATACCCTGGTGGAATGAAGAGGTACAAAACCTCATCCGTCTCAAGAAAGCTGCTCTTAACAGATTTAAAAAGCATCCTACGGATCTAAATCTTGTAGCTTTCAAAAGAGCCAGGGCTTTGGCCCGTAAAAGCATATTGGAAAGCAAGCGAGCATCCTGGAACGCGTACGTCTCTGACATTTCGTCAGGGACTACCACTAAGGAGTGTTGGGCTCGGGTGAAAAGTATCACGGGTAGGGGTTACTCTCCACCGTTAACCCACCTGAAATGGAATGAAGAGACCATAACGAACGATGTAAGCACGATTGCTGAACTTATTGCAGATCAGTTCGCAACAACCAGTAGTTCTTTGAACTATGAACCTGAGTTTTTATCTATCAAGGTTGATAAGGAAGTACCATTGGAATTTAGTCTGGAAGACCAAGTAGTACTACCTTATAACAAACCCTTTACCAGGCTAGAACTTGATTCTGCAATCGCTCGTGCTACCTCTTCATCTCCTGGACAAGATAACATCGCGAATGAGATGCTTAAACATCTAACTCCTGCGTTCAAAACCTCCTTGCTATCCATATACAATAGGTTATGGCTCGAGGGAAATTACCCTACAGTTTGGAAAGAAGCCCTTGTTGTGCCTATTCCAAAAGCAAGGAAAGACCCTCTTCTAGCATCAAGCTACAGGCCTATCAGCCTTACTTCTTGTTTAGGGAAACTATTGGAACGGATGGTCAACAATCGGTTAGTTTGGTGTCTCGAGACTCGTGGTCTTCTGAGCGAGTACCAAGCTGGTTTCCGGAAATACCGATCCACCACCGACCAATTAGTTTACCTAGAACACAATATTTATAAAGCCTTTTCGAACCGTGAGCATTTGGTCGCAGTTTTCTTTGATATCGAGAAAGCATATGATATGACCTGGCGATACCACATTCTACAAAAGTTGCATGAGTGGGGATTTAGGGGTAATCTACCTAAATTTATAAGATCTTTCCTGACAGACCGGACATTCAGAGTCAGAATTGGCAATGTTCTATCTTCCAGTAGGATACTGGAAAACGGTGTGCCACAAGGTTCCACTCTGAGTGTCACACTTTTCATTATTGCGGTCGTTGATCTTATATCTGGCCTCAGCAATACTGTTGGAGTATGCATGTATGTTGATGATCTTGCCATTTTCTGCAGTGCAAAAAGAATGGGAGACATCAATCGTACACTGCAGACAGCAATTAATAGGATTGTTGAAAATGCTGCAGGTACCGGTTTTAAATTTTCCCCTGAGAAGACTCAATGCATGCACTTTTGTAGATTGAATCGTCCTCATTATGGTCCTATGCTTTTCTTGAGAAATGAGAATATTAGGTGTAGGGACAGAGTTAGATTTCTTGGGCTCATTTTTGACCCTAAGTTAACCTGGATATCTCACCTAAAAGAACTGAAAACCAAATGCTCACAAGCTCTAAATTGTATTAAAGTCCTTGCTGGTACAAAATGGGGTGCTGAACCCCAAACACTTCTTAGAGTGTATGAGGCACTTGTGCTCTCCAAGATAGATTATGGCTGTGTTGTATATGCATCTGCTGCTAAAGGCTCCTTGAAGTTGCTAGATCCGTGCCACCATGCAGGCATCCGATATTGCATCGGTGCTTTTCCTACAACCCCAACTGCAAATCTCTGTTGCGAAACCGGACTAGCACCTCTAGAGCTTAGGCGTAAGAAATTTGTAATAGCATATATATGCAAAATGTGGGCTCAGCACAGCCATAAAAATTTCACTATCTTATTTGACGAAAACTTTAGGTCTAGTGCTAAATCAAAGCCTTTATGTGTCCGGTCTAGAGAACTTCTAACTGAAATTGAATACCAATTGCCACAGGTAATACCTATTGCGTTTGTAGAAAAACCCCCATGGCTTATTCCTCCAGCCAAAGTTATATTGGATCTTTGCCAGTATGACAAAAATTCATTACCTAACGTATTCTTTTCTCAGAAGTTTCTCGAATTGGTTAGCATGTACCCTGAAGTAAAAATCATTTTCACAGATGGGTCCAAAACAGACGAAGGTTCTGGTTCGGCAATTGTTGTCAATGAAATTAGTCACACTTGGTCGCTGCATTGTGATGCATCTGTATATACTGCTGAGGCCTACGCAATTTGGCAGGCATTACTCTATTGTGATCTCGAAATCTTCTGGTCGCAATTCATCATTGCTAGTGACTCCCTCAGCATTTTGACTGCATTATCGGATCATTCCACAACGGACCCTATCATTCAGATGATTTTGTCAAAATTAAAATATCTCTCTGATTCTGGGAAAAACATTAAGTTCATGTGGATTCCGAGCCATGTCGGAATTAGAGGGAATGAGCTAGCGGATGACGCAGCACGTATTGCTGCCGAAAGAGACACAATAGAAGCACTATTCATCAAGTATACCGATGTCAGGACTGCAGCATACAGGAGAGTGTCCATGTTGTGGCAAAGTGACTGGGACAGGGTGGATAACCACTTACACCGAGTCAAACCTATGATCGGGCAAACTCATTTACCCCATGATCTTTCTAGACAAGATAGTGTAAAAGTCCATCGGCTGCGGTTAGGCCACACTAGGCTCACGCATCGCTACAGATTCACAAGGGAAGCTCAGCCTACCTGTGAGAACTGCCATGTTCCTATGACTGTAGCGCATGTCCTGCTGGAATGCCCCAGATTACAACCGATGAGACAAACTTACAATCTTGGTGATAATATCCAGGTTATGTTGACAGATCATAATAAGATTAAGGAAGTACTTAACTTCCTTAAGGGTTGTGATCTTTATCAAGGACTTTAAGACAGTTAATTATTATTTGCCGATTATGTCATTTATTTATTATTCATTGTTATCTCTTTACAATATTTTATGTACATAATATTGTTATATAAATAGTATAAATTATGGATTATTTTCATATAGGCTAATGACCATAGCTGTCGATGCCTTCACACCAAGAAAAAAAAAATTATTATTATTATTATTATTATTATTTTTATTATTATTATTATTATTATTATTATTATAAATAATAATTATTATTATTATTATTATTATTATTATTCCACCCCGCGGACCCACCTTGTCGTGGTGGGGGGGCTAAGTAGCCTTTGCTGCCAGCAACGGTGAAACTAACGGGTCCTGACCTTCGTGTCACTCATTCTTCGAACCGGGCGATTAGTAGGAAATCGTCTGTGCACAGGTTTCTTCATTCCTACCTGCATGTTGACCGTGTGCGGTGACCCGTGTCGGAGGAGGAGGGGATCCTGGTAGTTGAGGAAGCCCCAACACACTACTTTGGCCCAAATTCAACTAAACGGGAGGTCGCAGGCTAACCCACCTGCGGCCAATCGGTTCCCATCCCATTGCGAGGCTGGGGGGTGAGTAGTCTTGGGGATGTGGCGGGATCACCGGAAAGCGGGCGTGCACGAGGACTTAGCGGCCCCATCGTGATCTCTCCCGTGAACTGGCCCTGCTGCCCTCCGGGACTGCTATAGTCTTTGGGAAGCCTTGGCACTTTACCGGTTTGCGGTATTAGTGTCCCATTTGAGACTCCATGGAGGGTGGGGATACTAAAGACCGAAAGTTCATTATCAATGAGCATGAAATTTACTAAGCCGCTCTCTGGTTCACCGACCTCCAAAAACGGTGCGCTTGGAACCGTGTTAAAAGCTCCCGGGGAGAAAACCTCGTCAAAAAACAAATCTTATTGTGCGGGTACGTCTGGTAACCCCACTGCTGAGATGAACCAAGAAAAGGAGGTAGTACCCCGGTTCTATAGAAGTGATCCCTCACAGAACACTTAATGTATGCAGGGGTGTCATTTATTGTAAAGATTTGTTGAACTGCACAGTGGAGGAGATATGCTGCGAGCTTCGGGAGCAGGGTGTTATTGAAGTACGGCGCATTAAGTCTAGATTCAATGGTGAATTCAAAGACACGCCGAATCACGTCATAACCTTTAATACCCCGAAACTTCCGGCAAAAATAAAAGTTGCATATATGTCCCTCCCGGTTCGTATGTACGTGCCTGCACCTATGCGTTGCTTCCAGTGTCATAAGTTCGGACACACATCTGCACGGTGCAATAGTCCACAGATATGTATATGTGGAAAGGCCCTGCATGAAGGTACTCAATGCATAGAGCCTATTAAGTGTATTAACTGTGAGGGAGACCACTCTCCTCGTTCCAAAAATTGTCCTGCTTTTAAGCAAGAGGTTGCCATCCACCAAATCAAAGTAAAGGAGAACCTTACTTATTTTGAGGCTAGAAAGTGCATTATTCCTACGAGGACCGGTATTTCGTATGCTAACAAAGCATCAACTTCATTAACACCGGACCCTAGTTCCTTTGCTAAACAAATAATTCCTTATCTAGTTCAGGCCTTACAAAGTATCTTCATTACAAAAGAATCTTTCAATGCTGAACAAAGATCACCTTTTATCTCCTATAGTCCTTCTCAATCTCTATCTAAAATTCCCACTCAAGAGAAGAAAAAAGTAAATACTACTTCATCTTCTCTTGTGTCTATTCCCTCTGGCCCTTCTTCTATCATTCCTACTAAGGAAAAGAAAAGGACAAATACTGTTATTTCTTCTTCTGATGAAGATCTTTCTCTTTGCTCTGGATCTTCGCAGCAGCAAAAGAAAAAGAAGGGTTGGCCTCTTGGGAAACCAAGAAAACCAGTCTAGTTTTTCTATATTACATTATAAGTCATGAATAATATTATTCAGTGGAATATTAGGGGATGCATTTTTCATTATTGTGACTTGAAGATGCTGCTATCGGAATTTAATCCGATATGTACGTGTCTTCAAGAAACGCACTTTACACCAGGCCAGGCTTACTCGTTGAAAAATTACATTATAGTTAGGTTCGATTCTCCGCCCCATATCCGGGTTAACGGAGGTGTGGCGATCATCATAAGACAAGATGCAAGTTTCAAGCAGGTAAACCTCAACACTAACCTTCAAGCCGTTGCTGTTCGAATGTCAGCTCCATTTAATATTACTATTTGTAACATATACTTACCCGACGTCAACTGGGATTTAGCTGACATTCAAGGCATTATTCGGCAACTTCCTACTCCCTTTGTTCTTCTGGGAGACTTCAATGCCCACCATTTTATATGGGGATCTGGGCATATTGATCCAAGGGGAAAAATTGTGGAGAACCTGCTGGATGATCCAAATCTTGTTCTTATGAATGATGGTTCTCCAACATTTTTCAATGCTCGCTCAGGGTCCTTTTCTTGTATCGACCTAACTATACTGTCTTCATCGTTATCCACTCGCTTCTCTTGGCGGCCACTTGATGATTTGCATGGGAGTGATCACTTTCCTATAGTGATTACTACAGACACTCCCGTGTATGAACAAGTGTTTGCTCCAAGTTGGATTTTGAGTAAAGCCGACTGGGCATGTTTAAGGCATCTCTTAATGTTCCAGCCATGACTAATAACAACAATGTCAATGTAGTAGAACTGACAGAAAACATTTTCTTAGCAGCAGAAACTGCAATCCCTCAGAGCAAGTCAAAAGCTCGAAAAAGATCGGTTCCCTGGTGGAACCGAGATATCCAGGTTTTGGTCCAGGATAAAAAAATGGCTTTCAATCGCTTCAAACGGATTCCCACTCAGGAGAACCTTATTCTTTTCAAAAAAGCCAGAGCATTGGCACGTCGCTGTATACTGGATAGTAAGCGAAAATCTTGGGACGAATATGTTTCTGGCATTTCGTCCAGTACCACAACACAAGAGTGTTGGTCAAGGGTTAAACGTATCGCTGGGCATGGTAATTCTATAGGCATAACGTGCTTAAAGCTGGATGATGGGACATTTACACATGATCCATCTACCATTGCGGAAATGATGGCTGACCAGTTCCAAAGTACAAGCAGCTCTTCTAATTATGAGCCTGAGTTTCAAAACTCAAAGGCGGATAAAGAAGTTCCGCTAGATTTCAGCACTGCTGAAACCTTTCATTATAATGCTGCATTTGTACTTATGGAACTGGAATACGCTCTCAGTCAATCAAAGTCGTCATCTCCAGGTTTAGATAGAATTACTAACGACATGCTAAAAAATTTAACCCTTGAATTCAAACTACACTTACTTTCTGTATACAATATGCTCTGGCAAGAAGGTTCATATCCTAAGAAGTGGAAAGAAGCCATTGTTGTTCCTGTTCCTAAAGTCGGAAAAGATCTATCGATACCGTCAAATCATAGGCCGATCAGTTTAACGTCTTGCATCGGAAAGATTTTTGAGAGAATGATTAACAATCGTCTCATGTGGTTTCTGGAATCCAATCATTTTTTGTCAGACCACCAGGCCGGGTTTCGCAAATTCAGATCCACTGTTGATCATTTGGCATATCTAGAAGATGCAATTCTCACCGCTTTCAATAAAAAAGAAAACTTAGTTGCAGTGTTCTTTGATCTGGAGAAGGCCTATGATATGACGTGGCGGTATCACATTCTTAAGAAGCTGCATGTCTGGGGTTTTCGTGGTAATTTGCCGCAACTTATTTCTTCTTTTTTGGCAGAACGCAAATTTAGGGTTCGGGTCGGTACATATCTATCATCCTCTAGGATATTAGAGAATGGAGTACCCCAAGGCTCTGTTTTAAGCGTCACTCTTTTTGCCATTGCGGTAAATGAGATTGTGTCCTTTGTCAGCTCTGTAGGCATGTGTCTGTACGTTGATGATCTCACTATTTTCTGTTTTGGCAAGAAGATGGGAGACATCAACAGAACATTGCAATCAGCAATCAACAACATCACACGAAGGGCTGACAAAATTGGATTTAAGTTTTCCCGCGAGAAAACCCAGTGCATGCACTTCTGCCGCCTAAACCGACCACACTATGGACCACTCCTTTTTTTGAGGGATAACATAATTAAAATCGTCAGCAGCGTCAGATTCCTAGGACTAATCTTTGATCCAAGACTAACTTGGAAATTACATGTTGAAGAGCTAAGGACGGTTTGTCTTAGAGCTCTCAACATTGTAAAAATGTTGGCGGGTACTAAATGGGGAGCGGAGCCAAAAACACTAACACGGGTGTATCAATCTCTGGTTTTATCCAAGATTGACTACGGGTGTGTCGTGTATGCCTCAGCAAAACGAACAACCCGAAATAGACTGGAGCCAATCCACAACCAGGCTCTACGTTACGCTCTTGGTGCTTTTCCCAGTACCCCCACATTAAATTTATATTCAGAGTCAGGACTGACGCCGCTTGACGTAAGACGGAAAAAGTTTCTGCTGCTTTACATTTCCAAAATCAAGTCCTTACCGCAACACAAGAACTTCAGTATACTTTTTCGGAGTGAAAATTGGTGCAGTCAACGACAAATTCAAACCCGACCAGCAGGTATCCGTGCGAAAGAGCTTCTAGAACAAATAAACTTTGACCTGCCATTATCGATTCCTGTAGGGGAATCTGAAGTACCACCGTGGTTAGTTCCATTAGCTAGGACTAACTACGAACTATCTAGGTACGATAAATCCAACAGTCCTGCGATAATGATTCAGTCAAAGTTTCTAGAGGTTCTGCACGGATACAAAAACACTATGGTGATTTACACAGATGGTTCTAAGACCCACCATGGTACTGGTTGCGCAATTGCTGTCGAAAACACACAGCACTCATGGTCAATGCCTCTAATAACTTCCATTTACACAGCAGAGTCCTATGCTATCTGGCAAGCTCTACGCTACTGCGAGTTCGTCCGAACTTCTAGGAAGTTCCTCGTAGTTAGCGATTCATTGAGCGTCCTCCAAGCCATCTCAAACCCTTTTACCACTGACCCAATTATACAGAATATTCTATCCCTCATGAAACATCTTCATGAAATAGGGAAGGATATTTCTTTTCTTTGGGTGCCCAGTCACGTAGGGATTAGGGGTAACGAGATGGCTGATGAGGCAGCACGTTCTGCCGCTGATAGAGACTCTGTTGATGTGTTAATGTTCAAATCTTCAGACTTAGGTCTTCATCTGAAGAAAGAGGTATTGGCTATTTGGCAGCGCACATGGGATGGGGTACAGAACCATCTTAAAACCATTAAGCCGTCGGTTGCACCATTTTTCATGCCAAGTGATCTTACCAGAAGAGATCAAGTCAAGATTCACCGCCTGAGACTGGGTCATACAAGTCTGACACATGGGTACCGTTTAAGTCGGGATGATGCCCCTATGTGCAACACATGTGATACTGCTCTGACAGTTCAACACATTCTTGTTGCGTGTACAAAGTATGATCCACTCAGGCGGCTATATCAAATGGATCAAGACCTTTCTCTGATTCTATCAGACTCTGGTAAGATTCGCAATGTTCTGAAGTTTTTGCGTGCGGTGAATATTTACGACAAATTATAGACCTTCAAATTTTAAAAAATTCTTGATTTCTTCTTTAAAAGTTTACCGTATGTATATGACATTTCTTGTTTTTTTTATACTTTTATTCATTATAGTTTTATTAATATATTTTATACATGATACTTCATGTTATATTTCGTATTTGCATTCATATATATTTATTTAAAAGGATGTTATTTTCAGATTGAATAAAAATCAAACGGGCTAATAACCTTAGCAGTTGATGCCCTATTCGAGTTAAAAAAAATTATTATTATTATTATTATTATTATTAATTATTATTATTATTAATTATTATTATTATTATTATTATTATTATTCCCCCTCGTGGACCCACCTTGTTGTGGTGGGGGGGCTGTGTATCCTTTGTTGCCAGCAAAGGTGAAACTAACGGGTCCAAGACCTCTGTGTCATATTGTCATTTACCGGATGATCTGTAGGCGATCATCTGTGCTCTGTTTTTCTATTACCTACCTGCATGTTGGCCGTGTGCGGTGACCTGTGTCGGTGGAGGAGGGGATCCTGGTAGTTGAGGAAGCCCCAACACACTACTTTGGCCCCAAATTCACCTAAACGGGAGATTGCAGGCTAACCCACCTGCGATCAATCGGTCCCCATCCCATTGTGAGGCTGGGGGGGTGAGTCTTCTCAGGGTGGAGGTAGGATACCCGGAGAGCGGGCGTGCGTGTGGGCTTTGCGGACCCGTACGATCTCATCCGTGGACTGGCCCTGCTGCCCCCTGGAACAACTATAGTCTTGGGGAAGCCCTGGCGTTACATCGGCTTGCGGTGCTGGCGTCCCATTTGAGGCTCCGTGGAGGGCGGGGATACCTGAGGCCGAATATCTTTCTTTCATGAATGAGACTTATGTCCCGCAAACCGGTTTGCCATCCGGTAAAAATGGTGCGTCAGGGGCCACGTTAAAAGCTCCCGAGGATAAAACCTCGTTAAAAAAAGAAAATTCCATGTTGGGAAAAGAAAATAATATTCATAGTATTCCTGTACAGGAAACAAGAAAAGAAAGTACGAGCCAGGAAAAGACGGTTGTACCACGGTTCCTGGTCGTCAAATCAATAAATGATTCATTTGAGAGTGAAAGTCCTTTTCTTATTAACAAGAGTTTGTTTGGTCTAGTAGGCACTGTGAAATCAATCAGAAAAATAAAGGAGAGACTGTTCATTGAGACTGTGTCAGCTGCCCAAGCTGAACGGCTTTTAAAGGCCAAGAAGCTTGGAATGCATGATATCGAAGTCACTGCACACAGGACTATGAACAGTTCCAGAGGAGTAATATTCTGTCAAGACCTACTTAACTGTAGTATAAAAGAGATTGTTGAAGAGTTGCGAGACCAAGGAGTAATTGATGTGCGACGTATAAAGAAACGTGAAAAAGGTGAGTTAGTGGATACCCCAACTCACATTCTCACCTTTAATACTCCAATTTTACCTGCACGTATTAAGGTAGCCTTCTACTCCCTAAAGGTTAGATTGTTTATACCTGCACCAATGAGGTGTTTTAAGTGCCAACGTTTCGGCCATACCTCTGCTAGATGCACGAACCCTCGGGTATGCATTTGTGGGAAAGAACCGCATGAGGGAAAAGACTGTGAGGGAGCTTTACAATGCGTCAACTGTAAAGGTGGCCATTCAGCCCGATCCCGTATGTGTCCTATCTATAAGCAGGAATCGGCCATCTAGGAAAATAAAATAAGAGAAAATCTAACCTACTCTGAGGCGAAGAGCAAGGTTGTTGTGCGTACGCCAACTCCTGGAGTCTCGTACTCTTCTGCTAGTAATACCGAGAAACCTACAATTGACTCAACGCAGATAGTGAAAGAACTAATTCCACAATTGGTAGCAATTCTAAAATCTGTATTTATTTCTAAAGACAGTTCTTCTCAGCCTGAACCTCCTAAATCCCAGGCCCCTTTGCATAAATCAAAAAGTTCGGCACTATCTCAAGTGTCCGTAAATAATAATAATAATAATAGAGGATATGAGGACGGAGGTAACTCTTCTGGGGAAGACTCCTCAGTTTTTTCTGTTTCCTCAAATATATCTGAAATCATAAACACCCAAACAAAAAAGAAAAAAGGCTGGCCAGCTGGGAAGCCTAGAAAGCCTAAAGTCGTCGTGTAGATCCATTGTTTGTTACTTTTTTTATGGATTCTATAATCCAGTGGAATATTAAGGGCTGTGTATACCACTATTGCCAACTGAAGATGCTGTTAACGGAATTCAACCCGTTATGCACGTGTCTTCAGGAAACTCATTTTAAACCTGGCCAAATTTATTCATTAAAGAACTACTCAATAATCCGGAGAGATATGGATCCCAACATCAGGGTTCGAGGTGGAGTGGCCATCATTTTGAGAGACGGGGCTAAATATGAGCAAATTCAGGTTGACACAAATATCCAAGTAGTGGCAATCCGCATGTCTATCCCAACTGTCCTTACTGTATGTAATATATACTTACCAGAGGCAGATTGGAATTTAGACGACATATACCATGTGATAAACCAACTGCCAACTCCATTTGTACTACTTGGAGATTTTAATGCTCATAATGGACTGTGGGGCTCTGACCACAGAGACCAAAGAGGTCGTTTCATTGAAGACCTTCTATTGTCGCCAGATCTCGTCCTTTTGAATGATGGTTCACCCACGTATTTCAATGCACGGTCGAAATGCTTTTCACATATTGACCTTACCATTGTATCCTCCAGACTAGCGAGTAGGTTTTCTTGGAGAGCACTTGACGACCTGTACGGTAGTGATCACTTTCCTATAGTGATCACTACGGACACCATCACTACCAACCAAATTCGTCCATCAAAGTGGTTACTCCATAGAGCTAAATGGCCTGAGTTTGAAGCGGCAATTGTAGTACCAGACCCAGACAATAATGTTCACATTCAAATAATGGATCTGACCAACAATTTGTTAGGAGCAGCTAGGTATTCCATTCCTGCCACCAAACCTGGGGTCTATAAACGTAGAATACCCTGGTGGAATGAAGAGGTACAAAACCTCATCCGTCTCAAGAAAGCTGCTCTTCACAGATTTAAAAGGCATCCTACGGATCTAAATCTTGTAGCTTTCAAAAGAGCCAGGGCTTTGGCCCGTAAAAGCATATTGGAAAGCAAGCGAGCATCCTGGAACGCGTACGTCTCTGACATTTCATCAGGGACTACCACTAAGGAGTGTTGGGCTCGGGTGAAAAGTATCACGGGTAGGGGTTACTCTCCACCGTTAACCCACCTGAAATGGAATGAAGAGACCATAACGAACGATGTGAGCACGATTGCTGAACTTATTGCAGATCAGTTCGCAACAACCAGTAGTTCTTTGAACTATGAACCTGAGTTTTTATCTATCAAGGTTGATAAGGAAGTACCATTGGAATTTAGTCTGGAAGACCAAGAATTACTACCTTATAACAAACCCTTTACCAGGCTAGAACTTGATTCTGCAATCGCTCGTGCTACCTCTTCATCTCCTGGACAAGATAACATCGCGAATGAGATGCTTAAACATCTAACTCCTGCGTTCAAAACCTCCTTGCTATCCATATACAATAGGTTATGGCTCGAGGGAAATTACCCTACAGTTTGGAAAGAAGCCCTTGTTGTGCCTATTCCAAAAGCAGGGAAAGACCCTCTTCTAGCTTCAAGCTACAGGCCTATCAGCCTTACTTCTTGTTTAGGGAAACTATTGGAACGGATGGTCAACAATCGGTTAGTTTGGTGTCTCGAGACTCGTGGTCTTCTGAGCGAGCACCAAGCTGGTTTCCTAGAACACAATATTTATAAAGCCTTTTCGAACCGTGAGCATTTGGTCGCAGTTTTATTTGATATCGAGAAAGCATATGATATGACCTGGCGATACCACATTCTACAAAAGTTGCATGAGTGGGGATTTAGGGGTAATCTACCTAAATTTATAAGATCTTTCCTCACAGACCGGACATTCAGAGTCAGAATTGGCAATGTTCTATCTTCCAGTAGGATACTGGAGAACGGTGTGCCACAAGGTTCCACTCTGAGTGTCACACTTTTCATTATTGCGGTCGTTGATCTTATTTCTGGCCTCAGCAATACTGTTGGAGTATGCATGTATGTTGATGATCTTACCATTTTCTGCAGTGCAAAAAGAATGGGAGACATCAATCGTACACTGCAGACAGCAATTAATAGGATTGTTGAAAATGCTGCAGGTACCGGTTTTAAATTTTCCCCTGAGAAGACTCAATGCATGCTGCCACGTGCTAAAACGACCAAACGTCGAATAATGTCGGCAGGATAACGTAGCCTCAGACGGGCGAGGATACGGCTGCTAGCTTTTATACAGTGGGAGGGAGTGGGTCGTTTAGGAGTCGTAGGAATGATAATAACTAAAATAAAAGTAAGGGCGCCACTGGGTTGTATTTTATCAATAAAAGGTTGTCCCTTCTTAATGTAGCACACAACCAAGAAAGTGCCACAACTGGAGGTCAAATGGAACAGCGCAATGGTGCAGGCGATTAAATAAAGCTCCGTAAAGTTTAAGTGCTAGTTATATTAAATATTTGAGCATGTTATATTATATTCACAACAAATAAATTTACAATAAAATAATTATTTATTCATTAAATGGACCGACTAGCATCCGGCCGATTAAAACATAAATATCGTTGACCAAAATTACGTACGAGGATCGTAAATTCCCAAAATAATAGTTTAAATAACCCAAGCGAGATTACATATATAACTAAGAAAGGTGCATACATCAACAGCAGGTAATAGGGGATGTGTGGCGTGTGAACGGGTGAGGACGTCAAATAAAACACGCAATAATATCCCGTAAAATAAAATAAAGGCGCAAATAAGAACAGTCCGAGGTTGGTCGACCAAACAGGGTAGCAATGCGAGCGCAAGATACCTAAAACGATGATTATATCTAGTCCTAGCCCCTTCCCGAACCGTTACAAACCCTAACTAGGCTTCACACCTTAGTTTATCTTGAAACTATACCGAATAACTACAAAACTCGCGTGAGTTAGCACATTTATGTATACAAACGAATAAACGACCCCCTAACAGTATACAAGATATTGAGGATCAAATTTACATCAACGTAACTAAGTACTAAATGTTTGAATAATGTTTAAAATATCTGCTCAAAATTATATCTATGATTACACCAGTGAAAATATTGATAATGTGAGACAGAGTTGTTGTTAATAATAATTAATAAAATGAATAATATAAAATGGAGCTTATCTGGCCACTCAGTGAGAGTGATGACGTGGTATGACGTATCTCGTGACGTGGTGTGACGTCTCGCGTGACGTAGTATACGTGGAAAAATGGCGATGGCCTCCGACTTCCAGAACATGCGGTCACCAAACTCAAGAAGTTCCACAATCCAAATTCGAATAGAATAATATCCAAGGGCGAGGAAGAGACAATAGCAACAATAACGACAACAAGTACCTCCAGAATAACAAGCCTGAAAGGGAATCTATTACATTGCTGGTCTATGGTACACATAATGAAAATTACAATAATTACAGTATTATCAATGAAATATTATGCAAATTCTAAATAATTACTAAATTATTATATAAATAAATATACTTATTATGTACCTGAGTTAGTGGGCGACTGAATGTATTTTCAATAACCATGTGCTTATTTATCCGGAAAAATCCGCGGGAATTAATTTCCCAATTGCTATAGTTTCAGTTATAATCCCAATTATTGGCGAGTCAGGATTTATCCCAAAGTCACAATATTCACAAGAAATAATGATAAATATGACTCAATACTGAACACAGTTACACACAGCTAAGAAGCAATCGAATCACCATCTGAATTTTATCTGTTCTCGAATCTACGATCCAACTTTTTCGTATATGCTCAAACTTGCAAAATAATTATCAAGAAATGGCAAATCTATTCACCCATAATATCCTATGACCAGCAATGCAGTAGGGGACTATCTATTGCTTAAGACTAGGGCGATGAGTAAGATGTGAAATAAATATTAAAATATAAAATGGATCGTGACAACTCCCCCCTCACTCTCATGAGGAAAAATTCCTCTATTTTTCCTCACTTCGTGGTGAATTCCAAAAAAAAAGATAATACAAACAACGAACGTGAACCAAATACATACTAATTACAATTGTCTTCATCAATATCTGGGCCGAGACGTAAATCTTTAACATGCCAAATACCTCTTTCTTTACCGTTATGGTCGCCCAACTCGTAAGTCGTGCTAGATATTTTTCGTCGAATAGTAAAGGGTCCTACATACTTCGGTGCCAATTTACTCGCGAAATTATCTCTTGCCTTCGACAGTACAAAATTGCGTCTCCACACCTTCTGACCTGCGGTATACGTCACGGCTCTCCTTCGCAAATCATAATGACTCTTATTAACTCCATAAGCTTTATCTAGCCTGTTTCGTATATCGGCATATAACTTAGCAAAACCGATCGCACGTGGCTGCAGAATTTTGCTGCGATCGTAATCGACAATCCCTTCAGGAATGATTGTTCCCGTAGGATATTCATCGCCAGAGAGGATTTGTTCGTGACCAAAATTAACGAAAAATGGGGTATAGCCAGTGACGTCATGAACTAGCGTGCGCGTGGCACAAGTAACTTGTGGAAGATACTGATCCCATGTTTTGTGATGCTCTTTCACATATGACGCTAGCATAGTTTTAATCACACGATTAACGCGTTCCGTGGGATTGTTCTGAGGATGGTAGAGGGCATTAAACATTATTTGAACTTTATATTTTTCACAAAGGTCCCTAAATTCGTGACTTTTAAATTGCACCCCGTTATCACAGATAATATATTGCGGGACGCCAAAGAGTAGAAAAACGTCTTCTTCAATATGTCGGCGAAGAGCACGAGCGGTAGCTGAACGTAAAGGAAACGTCAAAACAAATTTACTAAAATAATCGCAGACGACTAATATAAAACGATAACCTCTAACGGTACGGGGAATAGGTCCAATAATGTCGGTACTAAGTAATTGAAAAGGGCGATAAACACGTGGACGTGTTCCCATTAAACCTGGGGGAGCTAACTGCAGAACTTTATGTTCAGTACAGGTGACACAATTGCGAACATAATTAGCAACATCAGCCTTCATTTTCGGCCAATAACAACATTGCATAAGTTTACGGTAAGTCTTGGTGACACCAGGGTGTCCACTTGTCTCAATATCATGAGCTAATTTCAACATTCCTTTTCTCTCTGATTTCGGAATTACTTTTTTCCAGGATTCGTGTCCATCACTTAATTCACGAATTTTGGCATTAACATACTTATAAAGTTTGTTGTTCTCAACACGCCAAGTACTGTATTTACGTGGGTAAGCCATAACCTTTTCTATCATAGTGGAATACCAGTTGTCAGCAATGGCATTACTTGTAGCATTTTCAGGTGTCTCAACGGCATCAAGAATAGGCACTGACCGCGATAAGCAATCGGGTACAACATGATCCTTACCCTTGCGGTGCACGATATTGAAGTCATGTTGTTGTAATTTCACTGCCCAACGACAAAGTTTTCCAGCAGGGTCTTTATAGTTCATCAACCATATTAAAGAATGGTGGTCTGTGACCACAGTAAAATGAAATCCTTCGAGGTATGACCTAAGTTTCTCAAGGGCCCACACTACGGCTAAGCATTCTCTTTCGGTTGTAGAATAATTGCGTTCAGCTCTGCTGAGTGATCGACTCAGATAACAAATCACGCGCTCGCCATCATCAAATGTTTGTGTCAGGACGGCACCAAGTCCAAATGCGCTCGCGTCGGTTTGAACCGTGAACTGTCGACTAAAATCAGGACACGTAAGAATGGGGGCGGTGACTAAGCATTCTTTAATGCGCTCGAATGATTGTTGACATTCAAGTGTCCATTTAAAGGGAACGTTTTTACGCAAAGTGTTGGATAAAGGAGTGGTTGTGGTGGAAAAATCTGGTACGAATCGACGATACCAAGAAGCCATGCCAAGGAAGCTACGAACATCGGAAACGCGAGTGGGTGTTGGGATATTCAAGATTGCATTTACCTTTTCGGGGTCCACGCGTAAGCCTTGTCTGTCTATAACATAACCAAGATAGCGTAATTCAGATCTGCAAAACTGACATTTCTCTTTACTTAATGTCAAACCAGCGGCAGTTAACCGATCAAAAATCTTACTCAATATATCTAAGTGTTGTTCAAAACTGCTAGAAACTACTACAATATCATCTAAGTAGACGAAGACGTATGGTTCAAGATCGTGGCCAAGTACGGTATCTATTAAGCGTTGCCAGGTGGCTGGAGCATTAGTTAATCCGAACGGCATTCTCTTAAAGTGAAATAATCCGCGACCAGGTATTGTGAACGCGGTATATTCACGACTCGTTTCCTTCATAGGGATTTGCCAATAGGCGGATTTAATATCTAAGGAGCTAAGATACTTAGCGCCTCTCAAACGTTCTAGGATTCTGGATACGTTGGGAATAGGATACGCGTCCTTTTTTGTAACTCGATTAAGACGTCGAAAGTCTACACAAAATCGGAAGTTACCGTCCTTCTTCTTTACCATGAGTATCGGTGAGGACCATGGGCTACGAGATGGTTCAATTATATCATTATTGAGCATTTCATCTAGTTCCTTGTCGATATGTTTCTGGATGGCAGGTGATACCGGGTAGTATTTCTGCTTAATAGGTTCCGAAGTGGTAGTAATATTATGCGCAACCAGATTGGTACAACCAAGAGAGGTACCCATACGTTGCCAAGTTTTTTGTAGAAGTTGCTGAAGCTGTTGTTGCTGCAAATTATTTAGATTGGAACAAGGATGCGTAAGTGGTGCTACGGCATTAACAGAGGCATCAGAAAATTTCCATTCGTCACGCTTTAAGTCCGGCACAATGTCCAAAAGACACCAGAAATCCATACCTAGGATTAAGCCATTGGGCACTGTGGGTACGACGAGGAATTTAACTAATCTACTCTTATTCATTAGTAGAATTGGTAGCATGATAGAGCCAAGACTAGGGCATATATTACCGTTTGCAACTTTACATTCTGGAGCGTCCGATTTATCAATGTATAAATTTAGATGGCGAAGCTGTTCCCAAGCATGTTGACCAATTATGGAACGTGAAGCACCCGAGTCAAGTAAGCCCAGAAATTTTTGATTAAAGATAGAAATCTCTAGATATGGTCTTTGGTCTTCTTCTAGGTGAGATAGGACGTAATTCACGACTGCAAGATTGCGCTGCAAGTGTAATGATTTTTCGGTCGAAGTTGAAATTGTAGAGGACACGACACGACCTTTTAGTGCCCCTTGTCGGCGTTTCCCGAACATGATGGACAATCACGTACTGTAACGTTTGGTTTGCCACAGTGATAACAATGACGACGACGGGGTTCTCGGCAATTAAACGAATGATGACCTATTCGATTGCAGTTCCAACATGTTATGTTTCTACCTGGAGACGTATTCACTGTGTCAACATTTTCAGATGAATCTGCATTAGCTGCAGATATTCTAGATTGGCTTCTCTGACTGCGGTGATAAGCAAGATCCGGCTCAATACAATGACTGGCTAATGGCGGTGCTTTAAATCGCTGCGTGCGTAGTCGAATATCTTCTAGTTGACAACATACACTATCAAGTTCGGTTACAGTGGCATACTGAATTAGTCCTAACCCTTGTTGCAAATAAGGTGACAGGTTGCGTCGAATCTGTTTCACGCGTTCTGATTCTGTAGGCGGAGTGCTAAGACGATTGAACAATCCTTCTAGGCAAGCGATAAATACTGCAACTTTTTCATCATCTCCTTGCGTTCGACATCGTATTTCCTCCCATAAATTTAAATCGTAATCATGAGGCAAGAATGTTTTTCGCAATGAATTAACTAATTCGTCCCACGAATGTAAAAGTCCTCTCTTCGCGCGAAACCACGTTAAGGCGTCTCCTCTAAATAAATCTATTCCAGATGCAAAAAGTTCATCATCTGTTACACCTCGTGCAGTGCTAAGTTCATGAATGCGTTCCAGAAAATTTGACAATCCTGGACCTCCGTCATAAGTGACATTCCATTTATATAGTGGCGTTGAAATACTCTTAGCAGATGATCGTGAAGGAGTAGCTAGACAAAGTGATAACCTTTCTAAAGCTCGTGCAAATTTTGTCTCACTTGTTTCGTCAGATAATTCAGTTGGTTTATCTATTGTCATCTGAACCTTTTTCGTATCACTTGGTTTAGGAGATGAACCCACCAAGTTTGACTCTAATAGTTCAACATCGTCAGGAAGTTCCCCTTCAAGTAAGGATGTTTCATGCTCAGCCAAAAGAAGAGCAGAAGCTTTCGCGGAAAATTTGGAGCGCAATTTAGAAAAATATTCCTCACAAAGTTTCGTGAGCTCTAGTTTCTTTGTATCATATTCCTTGTCCGTTATTCTACCTAACCTCTGATGTACGTGTTTTAAACGAGAGCCAATTCGAGACAATTCGTGATGATATTTTTCCGAATCAAAATTATTAATCGCTATACTTAATTGTCCTAATTTACTTTCACATACTTCAATTTCGGATTTAGGGTCTAAACATAAGTTTGGAAATGTCGTGGAGTCACCGGGTTTCTCAAATCTGAATTGTTCGCGTAATTTAGCTCGCTTGTCCGCAACATTACCTCCTTCCACAATGCCCCTTAATAAAAGTTCATATGATAACTCATCCGATAATAACCTATTTACATCAATACGAATATCCATAATGAAGACAACTGTATATTAAACTAAATCAAATTATAACTAACTGATTGATACCTATAATTAATATCTAACCCCTAAAATTCCTAAGTCGCGTTAATAATATTCTCAAAAAAATAATTATCAAAAAAAACATATATTCTAATAATAGTTAAATCTATAATGTTTGGCGTCACATCTAATATGTTGGGCCCCACACGTTGGGTGCCAAATCTGCCACGTGCTAAAACGACCAAACGTCGAATAATGTCGGCAGGATAACGTAGCCTCAGACGGGCGAGGATACGGCTGCTAGCTTTTATACAGTGGGAGGGAGTGGGTCGTTTAGGAGTCGTAGGAATGATAATAACTAAAATAAAAGTAAGGGCGCCACTGGGTTGTATTTTATCAATAAAAGGTTGTCCCTTCTTAATGTAGCACACAACCAAGAAAGTGCCACAACTGGAGGTCAAATAAAACAGCGCAATGGTGCAGGCGATTAAATAAAGCTCCGTAAAGTTTAAGTGCTAGTTATATTAAATATTTGAGCATGTTATATTATATTCACAACAAATAAATTTACAATAAAATAATTATTTATTCATTAAATGGACCGACTAGCATCCGGCCGATTAAAACATAAATATCGTTGACCAAAATTACGTACGAGGATCGTAAATTCCCAAAATAATAGTTTAAATAACCCAAGCGAGATTACATATATAACTAAGAAAGGTGCATACATCAACAGCAGGTAATAGGGGATGTGTGGCGTGTGAACGGGTGAGGACGTCAAATAAAACACGCAATAATATCCCGTAAAATAAAATAAAGGCGCAAATAAGAACAGTCCGAGGTTGGTCGACCAAACAGGGTAGCAATGCGAGCGCAAGA
>OW964828.1:30533322-30560822 GCA_943142095.1 Ophonus ardosiacus | reverse complement strand
AGTGCATTAATTGTGAAGGTGACCACTCTCCCAGATCCAGAAATTGTCCGGTTTATAAACAAGAGGTAGCAATACAAGAAGTTAAGACAAAGGAAAATATTTCTTATTTTGAAGCAAGGAAGAAGGTTGTTATATTTACACCGGCCGGTATTTCTTATGCTAATAAAGCATCAACATCAGCAACACCGGATACTACTACTTTTGCTAAAGAAATAATTCCACATCTTGTCCAGGTCTTAAAAAATACCTTTGTTACAAAAGAAACTTTTATTACGAAACAAAATTCACCTCTTGTCCTTTGCAACTCTATTCCAACTCCGTCTAGAAGTCTAACACAGGAGAAGGAAATATTAAATGCTTCTTCTTCTCCTCTTGCGTCTATTTCTTCTGGCCCTTCTCCGATTTTTCCTACTAAGGAAAAGAAAAGGGCAAGCACTATTGTTTCTTCTTTCGATGAAGATCTTTCTCTTTGCTCTGCAATTTCGCAACAGCAAAAGAAAAAGAAGGGTTGGCCTCTGGGCAAACCAAGGAAACCTGTCTAGTTGTTCTACATTACATTATAAGTCATGAATAATATTATTCAGTGGAATATAAGGGGATGCGTCTTTCATTATTGCGACTTGAAGATGCTACTATCAGAATTTAATCCGATATGTACGTGTCCTCAGGAAACGCACTTTACACCAGGTCAGACTTACTCATTGAAACATTACAGTATAGTTAGGTTCGATTCTCCGCCTCATATCCGGGTTAATGGAGGTGTGGCCATCATCATAAGACAAGATGCGAGTTTCAAGCAGGTAAATCTCAACACTAACCTTCAGGCCGTTGCTGTTCGATTGTCAGCTCCATTTAATGTTACTATCTGTAACATATACTTACCCGACGGCAACTGGGATTTGGCTGACATTCAAGGCATTATTCAGCAACTTCCTACTCCCTTTGTTCTTCTGG
This sequence comes from Ophonus ardosiacus, assembly GCA_943142095.1. Classification (NCBI taxonomy): domain Eukaryota; kingdom Metazoa; phylum Arthropoda; class Insecta; order Coleoptera; family Carabidae; genus Ophonus; species Ophonus ardosiacus. The sequence goes on along the minus strand of OW964828.1, from coordinate 30,559,868 downwards.
GAGACTTCAATGCCCACCATTTTATGTGGGGATCTGGGCATATTGATCCAAGGGGAAAAATTGTGGAGAACCTGCTGGATGATCCAAATCTTGTTCTTATGAATGATGGTTCTCCAACATATTTCAATGCTCGCTCAGGGTCCTTTTCTTGTATCGACCTAACTATACTGTCTTCATCGTTATCCACTCGCTTCTCTTGGCGGGCACTTGATGATTTGCATGGGAGTGATCACTTTCCTATAGTGATTACTACAGACACTCCCGTGTATGAACAAGTGTTTGCGCCAAGTTGGTTTTTGAGTAAAGCCGACTGGGCATGTTTTAAGGCATCTCTTAATGTTCCACCTATGACTAATAACAACAATGTCAATGTAGAAGAACTGACAGAAAACATTTTCTTAGCAGCAGAAACTGCAATCCCTCAGAGCAAGTCAAAAGCTCGAAAAAGATCGGTTCCCTGGTGGAACCGAGATATCCAGGTTTTGGTCCGGGACAAACAAATGGCTTTCAATCGCTTCAAACGGATTCCCACTCAGGAGAACCTTATTCTTTTCAAAAAAGCCAGAGCATTGGCACGTCGCTGTATATTGGATAGTAAGCGAAAATCTTGGGACGAATATGTTTCTGGCATTTCGTCCAGTACCACAACAAAAGAGTGTTGGTCAAGGGTTAAACGTATCGCTGGGCATGGTAATTCTATAGGCATAACGTGCTTAAAGCTGGATGATGGGACATTTACACATGATCCATCTACCATTGCGGAAATGATGGCTGACCAGTTCCAAAGTACTCGCAGCTCTTCTAATTATGAAACTGAGTTTCAAAACTCAAAGGCGGATAAAGAAGTTCCGCTAGATTTCAGCACTGCTGAAACCTTTCATTATAATGCTGCATTTGTACTTATGGAACTGGAATACGCTCTCAGTCAATCAAAGTCGTCATCTCCAGGTTTAGATAGAATTACTAACGACATGCTAAAAAATTTAACCCTTGAATTCAAACTACACTTACTTTCCGTATACAATATGCTCTGGCAAGAAGGTTCATATCCTAAGAAGTGGAAAGAAGCCATTGTTGTTCCTGTTCCTAAAGTCGGAAAAGATCTATCGATACCGTCAAATCATAGGCTGATCAGTTTAACGTCTTGCATCGGAAAGATTTTCGAGAGAATGATTAACAATCGTCTCATGTGGTTTCTGGAATCCAATCATCTTTTGTCAGACCACCAGGCCGGGTTTCGCAAATTCAGATCCACTGTTGATCATTTGGCATATCTAGAAGATGCAATTCTCACCGCTTTCAATAAAAAAGAACACTTGGTTGCAGTGTTCTTTGATCTGGAGAAGGCCTATGATATGACGTGGCGGTATCACATTCTTAAGAAGCTGCATGTCTGGGGTTTTCGTGGTTATTTGCCGCAACTTATTTCTTCTTTTTTGGCAGAACGCAAATTTAGGGTTCGGGTCGGTACATATCTATCATCCTCTAGGATATTAGAGAATGGAGTACCCCAAGGCTCTGTTTTAAGCGTCACTCTTTTTGCCATTGCGGTAAATGAGCTTGTGTCCTTTGTCAGCTCTGTAGGTATGTGTCTGTACGTTGATGATCTCTCTATTTTCTGTTCTGGCAAGAAGATGGGAGACATCAACAGAACATTGCAATCAGCAATCAACAACATCACACGAAGGGCTGACAAAATTGGATTTAAGTTTTCCCGCGAGAAAACCCAGTGCATGCACTTCTGCCGCCTAAACCGACCACACTATGGACCACTCCTTTTTTTGAGGGATAACATAATTAAAATCGTCAGCAGCGTCAGATTCCTAGGACTAATCTTTGATCCAAGACTAACTTGGAAATTACATGTTGAAGAGCTAAGGACGGTTTGTCTTAGAGCTCTCAACATTGTAAAAATGTTGGCGGGTACTAAATGGGGAGCGGAGCCAAAAACACTTACACGGGTGTATCAATCTCTGGTTTTATCCAAGATTGACTACGGGTGTGTTGTGTATGCCTCAGCAAAACGAACAACCCTAAATAGACTGGAGCCAATCCACAACCAGGCTCTACGTTACGCTCTTGGTGCTTTTCCCAGTACCCCCACATTAAATTTATATTCAGAGTCAGGACTGACGCCGCTTGACGTAAGACGGAAAAAGTTTCCGCTGCTTTACTTTACCAAAATCAAGTCCTTACCGCAACACAAGAACTTCAGTATACTTTTTCGGAGTGAAAATTGGTGCAGTCAACGACAAATTCAAACCCGACCAGCAGGTATCCGTGCGAAAGAGCTTCTAGAACAAATAAACTTTGACCTGCCAGTATCGATTCCTGTAGGGGAATCTGAAATACCACCGTGGTTAGTTCCATTAGCTAGGACTAACTACGAACTATCTAGGTACGATAAATCCAACTGTCCTGCGATAATAATTCAGTCAAAGTTTCTAGAGGTTCTGCACGGATACAAAAACACTATGGTGATTTACACAGATGGTTCTAAGACCCACCATGGTACTGGTTGCGCAATTGCTGTCGAAAACACACAGCACTCATGGTCAATGCCTCTAATAACTTCCATTTACACAGCAGAGTCCTATGCTATCTGGCAAGCTCTACGCTACTGCGAGTTCGTCCGAACTTCTAGGAAGTTCCTCGTAGTTAGCGATTCATTGAGCGTCCTCCAAACCATCTCAATCCCTTTTACCACTGACCCAATTATACAGAATATTCTATCTCTCATGAAACATCTTCATGAAATAGGGAAGGATATTTCTTTTCTTTGGGTGCCCAGTCACGTAGGGATTAGGGGTAACGAGATGGCTGATGAGGCAGCACGTTCTGCCGCTGATAGAGACTCTGTTGATGTGTTAATGTTCAAATCTTCAGACTTAGGTCTTCATCTGAAGAAAGAGGTATTGGCTATTTGGCAGCGCACATGGGATGGGGTACAGAACCATCTTAAAACCATTAAGCCGTCGGTTGCACCATTTTTCATGCCAAGTGATCTTACCAGAAGAGATCAAGTCAAGATCCACCGCCTGAGACTGGGTCATACAAGTCTGACACATGGGTACCGTTTAAGTCGGGATGATGCCCCTATGTGCAACACATGTGATACTGCTCTGACAGTTCAACACATTCTTGTTGCGTGTACAAAGTATGATCCACTCAGGCGGCTATATCAAATGGATCAAGACCTTTCTTTGATTCTATCAGACTCTGGTAAGATTCGCAATGTTCTGAAGTTTTTGCGTGCGGTGAATATTTACGACAAATTATAGACCTTCAAATTTTTAAAAATTCTGCACTTGATTTCTTCTTTAAAAGTTTACTGTATGTATATGACTTTTCTTGTTTTTTATACTTTTATTCATTATAGTTATATTAATATATTTTATACATGATACTTCATGTTATAATTCGTATTTGCATTCATATATATTTATTTAAAAGGATGGTATTTTCAGATTGAATAAAAATCAAACGGGCTAATAACCTTAGCAGTTGATGCCCTATTCGAGTGAAAAAAATTATTATTATTATTATTATTATTATTATTATTATTATTATTATTATTATTATTATTATTATTATTATTATTATTATTATTATTATTATTATTATTATTATTATTATTATTATTATTATTATTATTATTATTATTATTATTATTATTATTATTATTATTATTATTATTATTATTATTATTATTATTATTATTATTATTATTATTATTATTATTATTATTATTATTATTATTATTATTATTATTATTATTATTATTATTATTATTATTATTATTATTATTATTATTATTATTATTATTATTATTATTATTATTATTATTATTATTATTATTATTATTATTATTATTATTATTATTATTATTATTATTATTATTATTATTATTATTATTATTATTATTATTATTATTATTATTATTATTATTATTATTATTATTATTATTATTATTATTATTATTATTATTATTATTATTATTATTATTATTATTATTATTATTATTATTATTATTATTATTATTATTATTATTATTATTATTATTATTATTATTATTATTATTATTATTATTATTATTATTATTATTATTATTATTATTATTATTATTATTATTATTATTATTATTATTATTATTATTATTATTATTATTATTATTATTATTATTATTATTATTATTATTATTATTATTATTATTATTATTATTATTATTATTATTATTATTATTATTATTATTATTATTATTATTATTATTATTATTATTATTATTATTATTATTATTATTATTATTATTATTATTATTATTATTATTATTATTATTATTATTATTATTATTATTATTATTATTATTATTATTATTATTATTATTATTATTATTATTATTATTATTATTATTATTATTATTATTATTATTATTATTATTATTATTATTATTATTATTATTATTATTATTATTATTATTATTATTATTATTATTATTATTATTATTATTATTATTATTATTATTATTATTATTATTATTATTATTATTATTATTATTATTATTATTATTATTATTATTATTATTATTATTATTATTATTATTATTATTATTATTATTATTATTCCCCCTCGTGGACCCACCTTGTTGTGGTGGGGGGGCTGAGTATCCTTTGTTGCCAGCAAAGGTGAAACTAACGGGTCCAAGACCTCTGTGTCATATTGTCATTTACCGGATGATCTGTAGGCGATCATCTGTGCTCTGTTTTTCTATTACCTACCTGCATGTTGGCCGTGTGCGGTGACCTGTGTCGGTGGAGGAGGGGATCCTGGTAGTTGAGGAAGCCCCAACACACTACTTTGGCCCCAAATACACCTAAACGGGAGATTGCAGGCTAACCCACCTGCGATCAATCGGTCCCCATCCCATTGTGAGGCTGGGGGGTGAGTCTTCTCAGGGTGTAGGTAGGATACCCGGAAAGCGGGCGTGCGTGTGGGCTTTGCGGACCCGTACGATCTCACCCGTGGACTGGCCCTGCTGCCCCCTGGGACGGCTATAGCCTTGGGGAAGCCCTGGCGTTACATCGGCTTGCGGTGCTGGCGTCCCATTTGAGGCTCCGTGGAGGGCGGGGATACCTGAGGCCGAATATCTTTCTTTCATGAATGAGACTTATGTCCCGCAAACCGGTTTGCCATCCGGTAAAAATGGTGCGTCAGGGGCCACGTTAAAAGCTCCCGAGGATAAAACCTCGTTAAAAAAATAAAATTCCCTGTTGGGAAAAGAAAATAATATTCATAGTATTCCTGTACAGGAAACAAGAAAAGAAAGTACGAGCCAGGAAAAGACGGTTGTACCACGGTTCCTGGTCGTCAAATCATTAAATGATTCATTTGAGAGTGAAAGTCCTTTTCTTATTAACAAGAGTTTGTTTGGTCTAGTAGGCACTGTGAAATCAATCAGAAAAATAAAGGAGAGACTGTTCATTGAGACTGTGTCAGCTGCCCAAGCTGAACGGCTTTTAAAGGCCAAGAAGCTTGGAATGCATGATATCGAAGTCACTGCACACAGGACTATGAACAGTTCCAGAGGAGTAATATTCTGTCAAGACCTACTTAACTGTAGTATAAAAGAGATTGTTGAAGAGTTGCGAGACCAAGGAGTAATTGATGTGCGACGTATAAAGAAACGTGAAAAAGGTGAGTTAGTGGATACCCCAACTCACATTCTCACCTTTAATACTCCAATTTTACCTGCACTATAAGCAGGAATCGGCCATCCAGGAAATTAAAATAAGAGAAAATCTAACCTACTCTGAGGCGAAGAGCAAGGTTGTTGTGCGTACGCCAACTCCTGGAGTCTCGTACTCTTCTGCTAGTAATACCGAGAAACCTACAATTGACTCAACGCAGATAGTGAAAGAACTAATTCCACAATTGGTAGCAATTCTAAAATCTGTATTTATTTCTAAAGACAGTTCTTCTCAGCCTGAACCTCCTAAATCCCAGGCCCCTTTGCATAAATCAAAAAGTTCGGCACTATCTCAAGTGTCCGTAAATAATAATAATAATAATAATAGAGGATATGAGGACGGAGGTAACTCTTCTGGGGAAGACTCCTCAGTTTTTTCTGTTTCCTCAAATATATCTGAAATCATAAACACCCAAACAAAAAAGAAAAAAGGCTGGCCAGCTGGGAAGCCTAGAAAGCCTAAAGTCGTCGTGTAGATCCATTGTTTGTTACTTTTTTTATGGATTCTATAATCCAGTGGAATATTAAGGGCTGTGTATACCACTATTGCCAACTGAAGATGCTGTTAACGGAATTCAACCCGTTATGCACGTGTCTTCAGGAAACTCATTTTAAACCTGGCCAAATTTATTCATTAAAGAACTACTCCATAATCCGGAGAGATATGGATCCCAACATCAGGGTTCGAGGTGGAGTGGCCATCATTTTGAGAGACGGGGCTAAATATGAGCAATTTCAGGTTAACACAAATATCCAAGTAGTGGCAATCCGCATGTCTATCCCAACTGTCCTTACTGTATGTAATATATACTTACCAGAGGCAGATTGGAATTTAGACGACATATACCATGTGATAAACCAACTGCCAACTCCATTTGTGCTACTTGGAGATTTTAATGCTCATAATGGACTGTGGGGCTCTGACCACAGAGACCAAAGAGGTCGTTTCATTGAAGACCTTCTATTGTCGCCAGATCTCGTCCTTTTGAATGATGGTTCACCCACCTATTTCAATGCACGGTCGAAATGCTTTTCACATATTGACCTTACCATTGTATCCTCCAGACTAGCGAGTAGGTTTTCTTGGAGAGCACTTAACGACCTGTACGGTAGTGATTACTTTCCTATAGTGATCACTACGGACACCATCACTACCAACCAAATTCGTCCATCAAAGTGGTTACTCCATAGAGCTAAATGGCCTGAGTTTGAAGCGGCACTTGTAGTACCAGACCCAGACAATAATGTTCACATTCAAATAATGGATCTGACCAACAATTTGTTAGGAGCAGCTAGGTATTCCATTCCTGCCACCAAACCTGGGGTCTATAAACGTAGAATACCCTGGTGGAATGAAGAGGTACAAAACCTCATCCGTCTCAAGAAAGCTGCTCTTAACAGATTTAAAAAGCATCCTACGGATCTAAATCTTGTAGCTTTCAAAAGAGCCAGGGCTTTGGCCCGTAAAAGCATATTGGAAAGCAAGCGAGCATCCTGGAACGCGTACGTCTCTGACATTTCGTCAGGGACTACCACTAAGGAGTGTTGGGCTCGGGTGAAAAGTATCACGGGTAGGGGTTACTCTCCACCGTTAACCCACCTGAAATGGAATGAAGAGACCATAACGAACGATGTAAGCACGATTGCTGAACTTATTGCAGATCAGTTCGCAACAACCAGTAGTTCTTTGAACTATGAACCTGAGTTTTTATCTATCAAGGTTGATAAGGAAGTACCATTGGAATTTAGTCTGGAAGACCAAGTAGTACTACCTTATAACAAACCCTTTACCAGGCTAGAACTTGATTCTGCAATCGCTCGTGCTACCTCTTCATCTCCTGGACAAGATAACATCGCGAATGAGATGCTTAAACATCTAACTCCTGCGTTCAAAACCTCCTTGCTATCCATATACAATAGGTTATGGCTCGAGGGAAATTACCCTACAGTTTGGAAAGAAGCCCTTGTTGTGCCTATTCCAAAAGCAAGGAAAGACCCTCTTCTAGCATCAAGCTACAGGCCTATCAGCCTTACTTCTTGTTTAGGGAAACTATTGGAACGGATGGTCAACAATCGGTTAGTTTGGTGTCTCGAGACTCGTGGTCTTCTGAGCGAGTACCAAGCTGGTTTCCGGAAATACCGATCCACCACCGACCAATTAGTTTACCTAGAACACAATATTTATAAAGCCTTTTCGAACCGTGAGCATTTGGTCGCAGTTTTCTTTGATATCGAGAAAGCATATGATATGACCTGGCGATACCACATTCTACAAAAGTTGCATGAGTGGGGATTTAGGGGTAATCTACCTAAATTTATAAGATCTTTCCTGACAGACCGGACATTCAGAGTCAGAATTGGCAATGTTCTATCTTCCAGTAGGATACTGGAAAACGGTGTGCCACAAGGTTCCACTCTGAGTGTCACACTTTTCATTATTGCGGTCGTTGATCTTATATCTGGCCTCAGCAATACTGTTGGAGTATGCATGTATGTTGATGATCTTGCCATTTTCTGCAGTGCAAAAAGAATGGGAGACATCAATCGTACACTGCAGACAGCAATTAATAGGATTGTTGAAAATGCTGCAGGTACCGGTTTTAAATTTTCCCCTGAGAAGACTCAATGCATGCACTTTTGTAGATTGAATCGTCCTCATTATGGTCCTATGCTTTTCTTGAGAAATGAGAATATTAGGTGTAGGGACAGAGTTAGATTTCTTGGGCTCATTTTTGACCCTAAGTTAACCTGGATATCTCACCTAAAAGAACTGAAAACCAAATGCTCACAAGCTCTAAATTGTATTAAAGTCCTTGCTGGTACAAAATGGGGTGCTGAACCCCAAACACTTCTTAGAGTGTATGAGGCACTTGTGCTCTCCAAGATAGATTATGGCTGTGTTGTATATGCATCTGCTGCTAAAGGCTCCTTGAAGTTGCTAGATCCGTGCCACCATGCAGGCATCCGATATTGCATCGGTGCTTTTCCTACAACCCCAACTGCAAATCTCTGTTGCGAAACCGGACTAGCACCTCTAGAGCTTAGGCGTAAGAAATTTGTAATAGCATATATATGCAAAATGTGGGCTCAGCACAGCCATAAAAATTTCACTATCTTATTTGACGAAAACTTTAGGTCTAGTGCTAAATCAAAGCCTTTATGTGTCCGGTCTAGAGAACTTCTAACTGAAATTGAATACCAATTGCCACAGGTAATACCTATTGCGTTTGTAGAAAAACCCCCATGGCTTATTCCTCCAGCCAAAGTTATATTGGATCTTTGCCAGTATGACAAAAATTCATTACCTAACGTATTCTTTTCTCAGAAGTTTCTCGAATTGGTTAGCATGTACCCTGAAGTAAAAATCATTTTCACAGATGGGTCCAAAACAGACGAAGGTTCTGGTTCGGCAATTGTTGTCAATGAAATTAGTCACACTTGGTCGCTGCATTGTGATGCATCTGTATATACTGCTGAGGCCTACGCAATTTGGCAGGCATTACTCTATTGTGATCTCGAAATCTTCTGGTCGCAATTCATCATTGCTAGTGACTCCCTCAGCATTTTGACTGCATTATCGGATCATTCCACAACGGACCCTATCATTCAGATGATTTTGTCAAAATTAAAATATCTCTCTGATTCTGGGAAAAACATTAAGTTCATGTGGATTCCGAGCCATGTCGGAATTAGAGGGAATGAGCTAGCGGATGACGCAGCACGTATTGCTGCCGAAAGAGACACAATAGAAGCACTATTCATCAAGTATACCGATGTCAGGACTGCAGCATACAGGAGAGTGTCCATGTTGTGGCAAAGTGACTGGGACAGGGTGGATAACCACTTACACCGAGTCAAACCTATGATCGGGCAAACTCATTTACCCCATGATCTTTCTAGACAAGATAGTGTAAAAGTCCATCGGCTGCGGTTAGGCCACACTAGGCTCACGCATCGCTACAGATTCACAAGGGAAGCTCAGCCTACCTGTGAGAACTGCCATGTTCCTATGACTGTAGCGCATGTCCTGCTGGAATGCCCCAGATTACAACCGATGAGACAAACTTACAATCTTGGTGATAATATCCAGGTTATGTTGACAGATCATAATAAGATTAAGGAAGTACTTAACTTCCTTAAGGGTTGTGATCTTTATCAAGGACTTTAAGACAGTTAATTATTATTTGCCGATTATGTCATTTATTTATTATTCATTGTTATCTCTTTACAATATTTTATGTACATAATATTGTTATATAAATAGTATAAATTATGGATTATTTTCATATAGGCTAATGACCATAGCTGTCGATGCCTTCACACCAAGAAAAAAAAAATTATTATTATTATTATTATTATTATTTTTATTATTATTATTATTATTATTATTATTATAAATAATAATAATTATTATTATTATTATTATTATTATTATTCCACCCCGCGGACCCACCTTGTCGTGGTGGGGGGGCTAAGTAGCCTTTGCTGCCAGCAACGGTGAAACTAACGGGTCCTGACCTTCGTGTCACTCATTCTTCGAACCGGGCGATTAGTAGGAAATCGTCTGTGCACAGGTTTCTTCATTCCTACCTGCATGTTGACCGTGTGCGGTGACCCGTGTCGGAGGAGGAGGGGATCCTGGTAGTTGAGGAAGCCCCAACACACTACTTTGGCCCAAATTCAACTAAACGGGAGGTCGCAGGCTAACCCACCTGCGGCCAATCGGTTCCCATCCCATTGCGAGGCTGGGGGGTGAGTAGTCTTGGGGATGTGGCGGGATCACCGGAAAGCGGGCGTGCACGAGGACTTAGCGGCCCCATCGTGATCTCTCCCGTGAACTGGCCCTGCTGCCCTCCGGGACTGCTATAGTCTTTGGGAAGCCTTGGCACTTTACCGGTTTGCGGTATTAGTGTCCCATTTGAGACTCCATGGAGGGTGGGGATACTAAAGACCGAAAGTTCATTATCAATGAGCATGAAATTTACTAAGCCGCTCTCTGGTTCACCGACCTCCAAAAACGGTGCGCTTGGAACCGTGTTAAAAGCTCCCGGGGAGAAAACCTCGTCAAAAAACAAATCTTATTGTGCGGGTACGTCTGGTAACCCCACTGCTGAGATGAACCAAGAAAAGGAGGTAGTACCCCGGTTCTATAGAAGTGATCCCTCACAGAACACTTAATGTATGCAGGGGTGTCATTTATTGTAAAGATTTGTTGAACTGCACAGTGGAGGAGATATGCTGCGAGCTTCGGGAGCAGGGTGTTATTGAAGTACGGCGCATTAAGTCTAGATTCAATGGTGAATTCAAAGACACGCCGAATCACGTCATAACCTTTAATACCCCGAAACTTCCGGCAAAAATAAAAGTTGCATATATGTCCCTCCCGGTTCGTATGTACGTGCCTGCACCTATGCGTTGCTTCCAGTGTCATAAGTTCGGACACACATCTGCACGGTGCAATAGTCCACAGATATGTATATGTGGAAAGGCCCTGCATGAAGGTACTCAATGCATAGAGCCTATTAAGTGTATTAACTGTGAGGGAGACCACTCTCCTCGTTCCAAAAATTGTCCTGCTTTTAAGCAAGAGGTTGCCATCCACCAAATCAAAGTAAAGGAGAACCTTACTTATTTTGAGGCTAGAAAGTGCATTATTCCTACGAGGACCGGTATTTCGTATGCTAACAAAGCATCAACTTCATTAACACCGGACCCTAGTTCCTTTGCTAAACAAATAATTCCTTATCTAGTTCAGGCCTTACAAAGTATCTTCATTACAAAAGAATCTTTCAATGCTGAACAAAGATCACCTTTTATCTCCTATAGTCCTTCTCAATCTCTATCTAAAATTCCCACTCAAGAGAAGAAAAAAGTAAATACTACTTCATCTTCTCTTGTGTCTATTCCCTCTGGCCCTTCTTCTATCATTCCTACTAAGGAAAAGAAAAGGACAAATACTGTTATTTCTTCTTCTGATGAAGATCTTTCTCTTTGCTCTGGATCTTCGCAGCAGCAAAAGAAAAAGAAGGGTTGGCCTCTTGGGAAACCAAGAAAACCAGTCTAGTTTTTCTATATTACATTATAAGTCATGAATAATATTATTCAGTGGAATATTAGGGGATGCATTTTTCATTATTGTGACTTGAAGATGCTGCTATCGGAATTTAATCCGATATGTACCTGTCTTCAAGAAACGCACTTTACACCAGGCCAGGCTTACTCGTTGAAAAATTACATTATAGTTAGGTTCGATTCTCCGCCCCATATCCGGGTTAACGGAGGTGTGGCGATCATCATAAGACAAGATGCAAGTTTCAAGCAGGTAAACCTCAACACTAACCTTCAAGCCGTTGCTGTTCGAATGTCAGCTCCATTTAATATTACTATTTGTAACATATACTTACCCGACGTCAACTGGGATTTAGCTGACATTCAAGGCATTATTCGGCAACTTCCTACTCCCTTTGTTCTTCTGGGAGACTTCAATGCCCACCATTTTATATGGGGATCTGGGCATATTGATCCAAGGGGAAAAATTGTGGAGAACCTGCTGGATGATCCAAATCTTGTTCTTATGAATGATGGTTCTCCAACATTTTTCAATGCTCGCTCAGGGTCCTTTTCTTGTATCGACCTAACTATACTGTCTTCATCGTTATCCACTCGCTTCTCTTGGCGGCCACTTGATGATTTGCATGGGAGTGATCACTTTCCTATAGTGATTACTACAGACACTCCCGTGTATAAACAAGTGTTTGCTCCAAGTTGGATTTTGAGTAAAGCCGACTGGGCATGTTTAAGGCATCTCTTAATGTTCCAGCCATGACTAATAACAACAATGTCAATGTAGTAGAACTGACAGAAAACATTTTCTTAGCAGCAGAAACTGCAATCCCTCAGAGCAAGTCAAAAGCTCGAAAAAGATCGGTTCCCTGGTGGAACCGAGATATCCAGGTTTTGGTCCAGGATAAAAAAATGGCTTTCAATCGCTTCAAACGGATTCCCACTCAGGAGAACCTTATTCTTTTCAAAAAAGCCAGAGCATTGGCACGTCGCTGTATACTGGATAGTAAGCGAAAATCTTGGGACGAATATGTTTCTGGCATTTCGTCCAGTACCACAACACAAGAGTGTTGGTCAAGGGTTAAACGTATCGCTGGGCATGGTAATTCTATAGGCATAACGTGCTTAAAGCTGGATGATGGGACATTTACACATGATCCATCTACCATTGCGGAAATGATGGCTGACCAGTTCCAAAGTACAAGCAGCTCTTCTAATTATGAGCCTGAGTTTCAAAACTCAAAGGCGGATAAAGAAGTTCCGCTAGATTTCAGCACTGCTGAAACCTTTCATTATAATGCTGCATTTGTACTTATGGAACTGGAATACGCTCTCAGTCAATCAAAGTCGTCATCTCCAGGTTTAGATAGAATTACTAACGACATGCTAAAAAATTTAACCCTTGAATTCAAACTACACTTACTTTCTGTATACAATATGCTCTGGCAAGAAGGTTCATATCCTAAGAAGTGGAAAGAAGCCATTGTTGTTCCTGTTCCTAAAGTCGGAAAAGATCTATCGATACCGTCAAATCATAGGCCGATCAGTTTAACGTCTTGCATCGGAAAGATTTTTGAGAGAATGATTAACAATCGTCTCATGTGGTTTCTGGAATCCAATCATTTTTTGTCAGACCACCAGGCCGGGTTTCGCAAATTCAGATCCACTGTTGATCATTTGGCATATCTAGAAGATGCAATTCTCACCGCTTTCAATAAAAAAGAAAACTTAGTTGCAGTGTTCTTTGATCTGGAGAAGGCCTATGATATGACGTGGCGGTATCACATTCTTAAGAAGCTGCATGTCTGGGGTTTTCGTGGTAATTTGCCGCAACTTATTTCTTCTTTTTTGGCAGAACGCAAATTTAGGGTTCGGGTCGGTACATATCTATCATCCTCTAGGATATTAGAGAATGGAGTACCCCAAGGCTCTGTTTTAAGCGTCACTCTTTTTGCCATTGCGGTAAATGAGATTGTGTCCTTTGTCAGCTCTGTAGGCATGTGTCTGTACGTTGATGATCTCACTATTTTCTGTTTTGGCAAGAAGATGGGAGACATCAACAGAACATTGCAATCAGCAATCAACAACATCACACGAAGGGCTGACAAAATTGGATTTAAGTTTTCCCGCGAGAAAACCCAGTGCATGCACTTCTGCCGCCTAAACCGACCACACTATGGACCACTCCTTTTTTTGAGGGATAACATAATTAAAATCGTCAGCAGCGTCAGATTCCTAGGACTAATCTTTGATCCAAGACTAACTTGGAAATTACATGTTGAAGAGCTAAGGACGGTTTGTCTTAGAGCTCTCAACATTGTAAAAATGTTGGCGGGTACTAAATGGGGAGCGGAGCCAAAAACACTTACACGGGTGTATCAATCTCTGGTTTTATCCAAGATTGACTACGGGTGTGTCGTGTATGCCTCAGCAAAACGAACAACCCGAAATAGACTGGAGCCAATCCACAACCAGGCTCTACGTTACGCTCTTGGTGCTTTTCCCAGTACCCCCACATTAAATTTATATTCAGAGTCAGGACTGACGCCGCTTGACGTAAGACGGAAAAAGTTTCTGCTGCTTTACATTTCCAAAATCAAGTCCTTACCGCAACACAAGAACTTCAGTATACTTTTTCGGAGTGAAAATTGGTGCAGTCAACGACAAATTCAAACCCGACCAGCAGGTATCCGTGCGAAAGAGCTTCTAGAACAAATAAACTTTGACCTGCCATTATCGATTCCTGTAGGGGAATCTGAAGTACCACCGTGGTTAGTTCCATTAGCTAGGACTAACTACGAACTATCTAGGTACGATAAATCCAACAGTCCTGCGATAATGATTCAGTCAAAGTTTCTAGAGGTTCTGCACGGATACAAAAACACTATGGTGATTTACACAGATGGTTCTAAGACCCACCATGGTACTGGTTGCGCAATTGCTGTCGAAAACACACAGCACTCATGGTCAATGCCTCTAATAACTTCCATTTACACAGCAGAGTCCTATGCTATCTGGCAAGCTCTACGCTACTGCGAGTTCGTCCGAACTTCTAGGAAGTTCCTCGTAGTTAGCGATTCATTGAGCGTCCTCCAAGCCATCTCAAACCCTTTTACCACTGACCCAATTATACAGAATATTCTATCCCTCATGAAACATCTTCATGAAATAGGGAAGGATATTTCTTTTCTTTGGGTGCCCAGTCACGTAGGGATTAGGGGTAACGAGATGGCTGATGAGGCAGCACGTTCTGCCGCTGATAGTGACTCTGTTGATGTGTTAATGTTCAAATCTTCAGACTTAGGTCTTCATCTGAAGAAAGAGGTATTGGCTATTTGGCAGCGCACATGGGATGGGGTACAGAACCATCTTAAAACCATTAAGCCGTCGGTTGCACCATTTTTCATGCCAAGTGATCTTACCAGAAGAGATCAAGTCAAGATTCACCGCCTGAGACTGGGTCATACAAGTCTGACACATGGGTACCGTTTAAGTCGGGATGATGCCCCTATGTGCAACACATGTGATACTGCTCTGACAGTTCAACACATTCTTGTTGCGTGTACAAAGTATGATCCACTCAGGCGGCTATATCAAATGGATCAAGACCTTTCTCTGATTCTATCAGACTCTGGTAAGATTCGCAATGTTCTGAAGTTTTTGCGTGCGGTGAATATTTACGACAAATTATAGACCTTCAAATTTTAAAAAATTCTTGATTTCTTCTTTAAAAGTTTACCGTATGTATATGACATTTCTTGTTTTTTTTATACTTTTATTCATTATAGTTTTATTAATATATTTTATACATGATACTTCATGTTATATTTCGTATTTGCATTCATATATATTTATTTAAAAGGATGTTATTTTCAGATTGAATAAAAATCAAACGGGCTAATAACCTTAGCAGTTGATGCCCTATTCGAGTTAAAAAAAATTATTATTATTATTATTATTATTATTATTAATTATTATTATTATTAATTATTATTATTATTATTATTATTATTATTATTCCCCCTCGTGGACCCACCTTGTTGTGGTGGGGGGGCTGTGTATCCTTTGTTGCCAGCAAAGGTGAAACTAACGGGTCCAAGACCTCTGTGTCATATTGTCATTTACCGGATGATCTGTAGGCGATCATCTGTGCTCTGTTTTTCTATTACCTACCTGCATGTTGGCCGTGTGCGGTGACCTGTGTCGGTGGAGGAGGGGATCCTGGTAGTTGAGGAAGCCCCAACACACTACTTTGGCCCCAAATTCACCTAAACGGGAGATTGCAGGCTAACCCACCTGCGATCAATCGGTCCCCATCCCATTGTGAGGCTGGGGGGGTGAGTCTTCTCAGGGTGGAGGTAGGATACCCGGAGAGCGGGCGTGCGTGTGGGCTTTGCGGACCCGTACGATCTCATCCGTGGACTGGCCCTGCTGCCCCCTGGAACAACTATAGTCTTGGGGAAGCCCTGGCGTTACATCGGCTTGCGGTGCTGGCGTCCCATTTGAGGCTCCGTGGAGGGCGGGGATACCTGAGGCCGAATATCTTTCTTTCATGAATGAGACTTATGTCCCGCAAACCGGTTTGCCATCCGGTAAAAATGGTGCGTCAGGGGCCACGTTAAAAGCTCCCGAGGATAAAACCTCGTTAAAAAAAGAAAATTCCATGTTGGGAAAAGAAAATAATATTCATAGTATTCCTGTACAGGAAACAAGAAAAGAAAGTACGAGCCAGGAAAAGACGGTTGTACCACGGTTCCTGGTCGTCAAATCAATAAATGATTCATTTGAGAGTGAAAGTCCTTTTCTTATTAACAAGAGTTTGTTTGGTCTAGTAGGCACTGTGAAATCAATCAGAAAAATAAAGGAGAGACTGTTCATTGAGACTGTGTCAGCTGCCCAAGCTGAACGGCTTTTAAAGGCCAAGAAGCTTGGAATGCATGATATCGAAGTCACTGCACACAGGACTATGAACAGTTCCAGAGGAGTAATATTCTGTCAAGACCTACTTAACTGTAGTATAAAAGAGATTGTTGAAGAGTTGCGAGACCAAGGAGTAATTGATGTGCGACGTATAAAGAAACGTGAAAAAGGTGAGTTAGTGGATACCCCAACTCACATTCTCACCTTTAATACTCCAATTTTACCTGCACGTATTAAGGTAGCCTTCTACTCCCTAAAGGTTAGATTGTTTATACCTGCACCAATGAGGTGTTTTAAGTGCCAACGTTTCGGCCATACCTCTGCTAGATGCACGAACCCTCGGGTATGCATTTGTGGGAAAGAACCGCATGAGGGAAAAGACTGTGAGGGAGCTTTACAATGCGTCAACTGTAAAGGTGGCCATTCAGCCCGATCCCGTATGTGTCCTATCTATAAGCAGGAATCGGCCATCTAGGAAAATAAAATAAGAGAAAATCTAACCTACTCTGAGGCGAAGAGCAAGGTTGTTGTGCGTACGCCAACTCCTGGAGTCTCGTACTCTTCTGCTAGTAATACCGAGAAACCTACAATTGACTCAACGCAGATAGTGAAAGAACTAATTCCACAATTGGTAGCAATTCTAAAATCTGTATTTATTTCTAAAGACAGTTCTTCTCAGCCTGAACCTCCTAAATCCCAGGCCCCTTTGCATAAATCAAAAAGTTCGGCACTATCTCAAGTGTCCGTAAATAATAATAATAATAATAGAGGATATGAGGACGGAGGTAACTCTTCTGGGGAAGACTCCTCAGTTTTTTCTGTTTCCTCAAATATATCTGAAATCATAAACACCCAAACAAAAAAGAAAAAAGGCTGGCCAGCTGGGAAGCCTAGAAAGCCTAAAGTCGTCGTGTAGATCCATTGTTTGTTACTTTTTTTATGGATTCTATAATCCAGTGGAATATTAAGGGCTGTGTATACCACTATTGCCAACTGAAGATGCTGTTAACGGAATTCAACCCGTTATGCACGTGTCTTCAGGAAACTCATTTTAAACCTGGCCAAATTTATTCATTAAAGAACTACTCAATAATCCGGAGAGATATGGATCCCAACATCAGGGTTCGAGGTGGAGTGGCCATCATTTTGAGAGACGGGGCTAAATATGAGCAAATTCAGGTTGACACAAATATCCAAGTAGTGGCAATCCGCATGTCTATCCCAACTGTCCTTACTGTATGTAATATATACTTACCAGAGGCAGATTGGAATTTAGACGACATATACCATGTGATAAACCAACTGCCAACTCCATTTGTACTACTTGGAGATTTTAATGCTCATAATGGACTGTGGGGCTCTGACCACAGAGACCAAAGAGGTCGTTTCATTGAAGACCTTCTATTGTCGCCAGATCTCGTCCTTTTGAATGATGGTTCACCCACGTATTTCAATGCACGGTCGAAATGCTTTTCACATATTGACCTTACCATTGTATCCTCCAGACTAGCGAGTAGGTTTTCTTGGAGAGCACTTGACGACCTGTACGGTAGTGATCACTTTCCTATAGTGATCACTACGGACACCATCACTACCAACCAAATTCGTCCATCAAAGTGGTTACTCCATAGAGCTAAATGGCCTGAGTTTGAAGCGGCAATTGTAGTACCAGACCCAGACAATAATGTTCACATTCAAATAATGGATCTGACCAACAATTTGTTAGGAGCAGCTAGGTATTCCATTCCTGCCACCAAACCTGGGGTCTATAAACGTAGAATACCCTGGTGGAATGAAGAGGTACAAAACCTCATCCGTCTCAAGAAAGCTGCTCTTCACAGATTTAAAAGGCATCCTACGGATCTAAATCTTGTAGCTTTCAAAAGAGCCAGGGCTTTGGCCCGTAAAAGCATATTGGAAAGCAAGCGAGCATCCTGGAACGCGTACGTCTCTGACATTTCATCAGGGACTACCACTAAGGAGTGTTGGGCTCGGGTGAAAAGTATCACGGGTAGGGGTTACTCTCCACCGTTAACCCACCTGAAATGGAATGAAGAGACCATAACGAACGATGTGAGCACGATTGCTGAACTTATTGCAGATCAGTTCGCAACAACCAGTAGTTCTTTGAACTATGAACCTGAGTTTTTATCTATCAAGGTTGATAAGGAAGTACCATTGGAATTTAGTCTGGAAGACCAAGAATTACTACCTTATAACAAACCCTTTACCAGGCTAGAACTTGATTCTGCAATCGCTCGTGCTACCTCTTCATCTCCTGGACAAGATAACATCGCGAATGAGATGCTTAAACATCTAACTCCTGCGTTCAAAACCTCCTTGCTATCCATATACAATAGGTTATGGCTCGAGGGAAATTACCCTACAGTTTGGAAAGAAGCCCTTGTTGTGCCTATTCCAAAAGCAGGGAAAGACCCTCTTCTAGCTTCAAGCTACAGGCCTATCAGCCTTACTTCTTGTTTAGGGAAACTATTGGAACGGATGGTCAACAATCGGTTAGTTTGGTGTCTCGAGACTCGTGGTCTTCTGAGCGAGCACCAAGCTGGTTTCCTAGAACACAATATTTATAAAGCCTTTTCGAACCGTGAGCATTTGGTCGCAGTTTTATTTGATATCGAGAAAGCATATGATATGACCTGGCGATACCACATTCTACAAAAGTTGCATGAGTGGGGATTTAGGGGTAATCTACCTAAATTTATAAGATCTTTCCTCACAGACCGGACATTCAGAGTCAGAATTGGCAATGTTCTATCTTCCAGTAGGATACTGGAGAACGGTGTGCCACAAGGTTCCACTCTGAGTGTCACACTTTTCATTATTGCGGTCGTTGATCTTATTTCTGGCCTCAGCAATACTGTTGGAGTATGCATGTATGTTGATGATCTTACCATTTTCTGCAGTGCAAAAAGAATGGGAGACATCAATCGTACACTGCAGACAGCAATTAATAGGATTGTTGAAAATGCTGCAGGTACCGGTTTTAAATTTTCCCCTGAGAAGACTCAATGCATGCTGCCACGTGCTAAAACGACCAAACGTCGAATAATGTCGGCAGGATAACGTAGCCTCAGACGGGCGAGGATACGGCTGCTAGCTTTTATACAGTGGGAGGGAGTGGGTCGTTTAGGAGTCGTAGGAATGATAATAACTAAAATAAAAGTAAGGGCGCCACTGGGTTGTATTTTATCAATAAAAGGTTGTCCCTTCTTAATGTAGCACACAACCAAGAAAGTGCCACAACTGGAGGTCAAATGGAACAGCGCAATGGTGCAGGCGATTAAATAAAGCTCCGTAAAGTTTAAGTGCTAGTTATATTAAATATTTGAGCATGTTATATTATATTCACAACAAATAAATTTACAATAAAATAATTATTTATTCATTAAATGGACCGACTAGCATCCGGCCGATTAAAACATAAATATCGTTGACCAAAATTACGTACGAGGATCGTAAATTCCCAAAATAATAGTTTAAATAACCCAAGCGAGATTACATATATAACTAAGAAAGGTGCATACATCAACAGCAGGTAATAGGGGATGTGTGGCGTGTGAACGGGTGAGGACGTCAAATAAAACACGCAATAATATCCCGTAAAATAAAATAAAGGCGCAAATAAGAACAGTCCGAGGTTGGTCGACCAAACAGGGTAGCAATGCGAGCGCAAGATACCTAAAACGATGATTATATCTAGTCCTAGCCCCTTCCCGAACCGTTACAAACCCTAACTAGGCTTCACACCTTAGTTTATCTTGAAACTATACCGAATAACTACAAAACTCGCGTGAGTTAGCACATTTATGTATACAAACGAATAAACGACCCCCTAACAGTATACAAGATATTGAGGATCAAATTTACATCAACGTAACTAAGTACTAAATGTTTGAATAATGTTTAAAATATCTGCTCAAAATTATATCTATGATTACACCAGTGAAAATATTGATAATGTGAGACAGAGTTGTTGTTAATAATAATTAATAAAATGAATAATATAAAATGGAGCTTATCTGGCCACTCAGTGAGAGTGATGACGTGGTATGACGTATCTCGTGACGTGGTGTGACGTCTCGCGTGACGTAGTATACGTGGAAAAATGGCGATGGCCTCCGACTTCCAGAACATGCGGTCACCAAACTCAAGAAGTTCCACAATCCAAATTCGAATAGAATAATATCCAAGGGCGAGGAAGAGACAATAGCAACAATAACGACAACAAGTACCTCCAGAATAACAAGCCTGAAAGGGAATCTATTACATTGCTGGTCTATGGTACACATAATGAAAATTACAATAATTACAGTATTATCAATGAAATATTATGCAAATTCTAAATAATTACTAAATTATTATATAAATAAATATACTTATTATGTACCTGAGTTAGTGGGCGACTGAATGTATTTTCAATAACCATGTGCTTATTTATCCGGAAAAATCCGCGGGAATTAATTTCCCAATTGCTATAGTTTCAGTTATAATCCCAATTATTGGCGAGTCAGGATTTATCCCAAAGTCACAATATTCACAAGAAATAATGATAAATATGACTCAATACTGAACACAGTTACACACAGCTAAGAAGCAATCGAATCACCATCTGAATTTTATCTGTTCTCGAATCTACGATCCAACTTTTTCGTATATGCTCAAACTTGCAAAATAATTATCAAGAAATGGCAAATCTATTCACCCATAATATCCTATGACCAGCAATGCAGTAGGGGACTATCTATTGCTTAAGACTAGGGCGATGAGTAAGATGTGAAATAAATATTAAAATATAAAATGGATCGTGACAACTCCCCCCTCACTCTCATGAGGAAAAATTCCTCTATTTTTCCTCACTTCGTGGTGAATTCCAAAAAAAAAGATAATACAAACAACGAACGTGAACCAAATACATACTAATTACAATTGTCTTCATCAATATCTGGGCCGAGACGTAAATCTTTAACATGCCAAATACCTCTTTCTTTACCGTTATGGTCGCCCAACTCGTAAGTCGTGCTAGATATTTTTCGTCGAATAGTAAAGGGTCCTACATACTTCGGTGCCAATTTACTCGCGAAATTATCTCTTGCCTTCGACAGTACAAAATTGCGTCTCCACACCTTCTGACCTGCGGTATACGTCACGGCTCTCCTTCGCAAATCATAATGACTCTTATTAACTCCATAAGCTTTATCTAGCCTGTTTCGTATATCGGCATATAACTTAGCAAAACCGATCGCACGTGGCTGCAGAATTTTGCTGCGATCGTAATCGACAATCCCTTCAGGAATGATTGTTCCCGTAGGATATTCATCGCCAGAGAGGATTTGTTCGTGACCAAAATTAACGAAAAATGGGGTATAGCCAGTGACGTCATGAACTAGCGTGCGCGTGGCACAAGTAACTTGTGGAAGATACTGATCCCATGTTTTGTGATGCTCTTTCACATATGACGCTAGCATAGTTTTAATCACACGATTAACGCGTTCCGTGGGATTGTTCTGAGGATGGTAGAGGGCATTAAACATTATTTGAACTTTATATTTTTCACAAAGGTCCCTAAATTCGTGACTTTTAAATTGCACCCCGTTATCACAGATAATATATTGCGGGACGCCAAAGAGTAGAAAAACGTCTTCTTCAATATGTCGGCGAAGAGCACGAGCGGTAGCTGAACGTAAAGGAAACGTCAAAACAAATTTACTAAAATAATCGCAGACGACTAATATAAAACGATAACCTCTAACGGTACGGGGAATAGGTCCAATAATGTCGGTACTAAGTAATTGAAAAGGGCGATAAACACGTGGACGTGTTCCCATTAAACCTGGGGGAGCTAACTGCAGAACTTTATGTTCAGTACAGGTGACACAATTGCGAACATAATTAGCAACATCAGCCTTCATTTTCGGCCAATAACAACATTGCATAAGTTTACGGTAAGTCTTGGTGACACCAGGGTGTCCACTTGTCTCAATATCATGAGCTAATTTCAACATTCCTTTTCTCTCTGATTTCGGAATTACTTTTTTCCAGGATTCGTGTCCATCACTTAATTCACGAATTTTGGCATTAACATACTTATAAAGTTTGTTGTTCTCAACACGCCAAGTACTGTATTTACGTGGGTAAGCCATAACCTTTTCTATCATAGTGGAATACCAGTTGTCAGCAATGGCATTACTTGTAGCATTTTCAGGTGTCTCAACGGCATCAAGAATAGGCACTGACCGCGATAAGCAATCGGGTACAACATGATCCTTACCCTTGCGGTGCACGATATTGAAGTCATGTTGTTGTAATTTCACTGCCCAACGACAAAGTTTTCCAGCAGGGTCTTTATAGTTCATCAACCATATTAAAGAATGGTGGTCTGTGACCACAGTAAAATGAAATCCTTCGAGGTATGACCTAAGTTTCTCAAGGGCCCACACTACGGCTAAGCATTCTCTTTCGGTTGTAGAATAATTGCGTTCAGCTCTGCTGAGTGATCGACTCAGATAACAAATCACGCGCTCGCCATCATCAAATGTTTGTGTCAGGACGGCACCAAGTCCAAATGCGCTCGCGTCGGTTTGAACCGTGAACTGTCGACTAAAATCAGGACACGTAAGAATGGGGGCGGTGACTAAGCATTCTTTAATGCGCTCGAATGATTGTTGACATTCAAGTGTCCATTTAAAGGGAACGTTTTTACGCAAAGTGTTGGATAAAGGAGTGGTTGTGGTGGAAAAATCTGGTACGAATCGACGATACCAAGAAGCCATGCCAAGGAAGCTACGAACATCGGAAACGCGAGTGGGTGTTGGGATATTCAAGATTGCATTTACCTTTTCGGGGTCCACGCGTAAGCCTTGTCTGTCTATAACATAACCAAGATAGCGTAATTCAGATCTGCAAAACTGACATTTCTCTTTACTTAATGTCAAACCAGCGGCAGTTAACCGATCAAAAATCTTACTCAATATATCTAAGTGTTGTTCAAAACTGCTAGAAACTACTACAATATCATCTAAGTAGACGAAGACGTATGGTTCAAGATCGTGGCCAAGTACGGTATCTATTAAGCGTTGCCAGGTGGCTGGAGCATTAGTTAATCCGAACGGCATTCTCTTAAAGTGAAATAATCCGCGACCAGGTATTGTGAACGCGGTATATTCACGACTCGTTTCCTTCATAGGGATTTGCCAATAGGCGGATTTAATATCTAAGGAGCTAAGATACTTAGCGCCTCTCAAACGTTCTAGGATTCTGGATACGTTGGGAATAGGATACGCGTCCTTTTTTGTAACTCGATTAAGACGTCGAAAGTCTACACAAAATCGGAAGTTACCGTCCTTCTTCTTTACCATGAGTATCGGTGAGGACCATGGGCTACGAGATGGTTCAATTATATCATTATTGAGCATTTCATCTAGTTCCTTGTCGATATGTTTCTGGATGGCAGGTGATACCGGGTAGTATTTCTGCTTAATAGGTTCCGAAGTGGTAGTAATATTATGCGCAACCAGATTGGTACAACCAAGAGAGGTACCCATACGTTGCCAAGTTTTTTGTAGAAGTTGCTGAAGCTGTTGTTGCTGCAAATTATTTAGATTGGAACAAGGATGCGTAAGTGGTGCTACGGCATTAACAGAGGCATCAGAAAATTTCCATTCGTCACGCTTTAAGTCCGGCACAATGTCCAAAAGACACCAGAAATCCATACCTAGGATTAAGCCATTGGGCACTGTGGGTACGACGAGGAATTTAACTAATCTACTCTTATTCATTAGTAGAATTGGTAGCATGATAGAGCCAAGACTAGGGCATATATTACCGTTTGCAACTTTACATTCTGGAGCGTCCGATTTATCAATGTATAAATTTAGATGGCGAAGCTGTTCCCAAGCATGTTGACCAATTATGGAACGTGAAGCACCCGAGTCAAGTAAGCCCAGAAATTTTTGATTAAAGATAGAAATCTCTAGATATGGTCTTTGGTCTTCTTCTAGGTGAGATAGGACGTAATTCACGACTGCAAGATTGCGCTGCAAGTGTAATGATTTTTCGGTCGAAGTTGAAATTGTAGAGGACACGACACGACCTTTTAGTGCCCCTTGTCGGCGTTTCCCGAACATGATGGACAATCACGTACTGTAACGTTTGGTTTGCCACAGTGATAACAATGACGACGACGGGGTTCTCGGCAATTAAACGAATGATGACCTATTCGATTGCAGTTCCAACATGTTATGTTTCTACCTGGAGACGTATTCACTGTGTCAACATTTTCAGATGAATCTGCATTAGCTGCAGATATTCTAGATTGGCTTCTCTGACTGCGGTGATAAGCAAGATCCGGCTCAATACAATGACTGGCTAATGGCGGTGCTTTAAATCGCTGCGTGCGTAGTCGAATATCTTCTAGTTGACAACATACACTATCAAGTTCGGTTACAGTGGCATACTGAATTAGTCCTAACCCTTGTTGCAAATAAGGTGACAGGTTGCGTCGAATCTGTTTCACGCGTTCTGATTCTGTAGGCGGAGTGCTAAGACGATTGAACAATCCTTCTAGGCAAGCGATAAATACTGCAACTTTTTCATCATCTCCTTGCGTTCGACATCGTATTTCCTCCCATAAATTTAAATCGTAATCATGAGGCAAGAATGTTTTTCGCAATGAATTAACTAATTCGTCCCACGAATGTAAAAGTCCTCTCTTCGCGCGAAACCACGTTAAGGCGTCTCCTCTAAATAAATCTATTCCAGATGCAAAAAGTTCATCATCTGTTACACCTCGTGCAGTGCTAAGTTCATGAATGCGTTCCAGAAAATTTGACAATCCTGGACCTCCGTCATAAGTGACATTCCATTTATATATTGGCGTTGAAATACTCTTAGCAGATGATCGTGAAGGAGTAGCTAGACTAAGTGATAACCTTTCTAAAGCTCGTGCAAATTTTGTCTCACTTGTTTCGTCAGATAATTCAGTTGGTTTATCTATTGTCATCTGAACCTTTTTCGTATCACTTGGTTTAGGAGATGAACCCACCAAGTTTGACTCTAATAGTTCAACATCGTCAGGAAGTTCCCCTTCAAGTAAGGATGTTTCATGCTCAGCCAAAAGAAGAGCAGAAGCTTTCGCGGAAAATTTGGAGCGCAATTTAGAAAAATATTCCTCACAAAGTTTCGTGAGCTCTAGTTTCTTTGTATCATATTCCTTGTCCGTTATTCTACCTAACCTCTGATGTACGTGTTTTAAACGAGAGCCAATTCGAGACAATTCGTGATGATATTTTTCCGAATCAAAATTATTAATCGCTATACTTAATTGTCCTAATTTACTTTCACATACTTCAATTTCGGATTTAGGGTCTAAACATAAGTTTGGAAATGTCGTGGAGTCACCGGGTTTCTCAAATCTGAATTGTTCGCGTAATTTAGCTCGCTTGTCCGCAACATTACCTCCTTCCACAATGCCCCTTAATAAAAGTTCATATGATAACTCATCCGATAATAACCTATTTACATCAATACGAATATCCATAATGAAGACAACTGTATATTAAACTAAATCAAATTATAACTAACTGATTGATACCTATAATTAATATCTAACCCCTAAAATTCCTAAGTCGCGTTAATAATATTCTCAAAAAAATAATTATCAAAAAAAACATATATTCTAATAATAGTTAAATCTATAATGTTTGGCGTCACATCTAATATGTTGGGCCCCACACGTTGGGTGCCAAATCTGCCACGTGCTAAAACGACCAAACGTCGAATAATGTCGGCAGGATAACGTAGC